>PISX010011053.1:0-67008 GCA_004024625.1 Mellivora capensis | reverse complement strand
TGAGTTTTCATACCTGATTGCTTGCTTGAAGAGAGATCATACTTCAGGCCAGACCATAAATGACCTCTGAGGCCTCAATCAGTCAGTCAGGGGCCTTTGGTTGGCCTCCAGATGATTCCACAAGCTCCCTCTGGTCTTGCCCTCCCTCCCTGATTCCAGCAGCGAAGGCTGTCTCTCAGCTCCCTGGAGGGCAATGTCCCTTCTCATCTCTGGCCCTTTGCTAGCGCTGCCCCAGCCCCACAGACCTGGAGGGCGCCCGTCTGTCCTGCCAGTGCAGTTTCATTACTCCCTGACAGTCTGGCTTACAGGTGAGCCCAGCAGATCCACGAAGGAGAAGAGATTTAGACCGAAAGGCTAAGGGTCTAGAGCCTCCACTGTGTTTCCAAAGAGAGAGAATGATGTATCTTGACATGTTTCTGGATTTTCTGATTGTACCCAGCCTGATTACACAGACAGCCTTCTCTGAAGTCTCGCTCTCTCTCTCCCTCCCTCTAAGAGCGAGGCCCGTGCCCCTCATCAGAACACTTCTTGAAAAGTCAGTGAGCCCCTTCCTCAGGGGCTCTGGGACTCCTGGCTAATTCAAATGAGTGTCAACAGGGAATAAATCCAGTTTGATTTTTTTTTTTTTTTTTGGTCGGCTGTACTTGTAATGGTCACATTGCTATCTGGCTGCTAATCTTGTTTCATGCTCACAGCAGCAAAATTGGCGACTTCCTCCCCGGCCAAGGCTGCCCGGAATAGTCAATCTGTCTCCACCGCCTAGGTACGCAGCAGACATGCTTGCGCATCCCAGGAACCACTCGACAGCACTGCATCTGTTAGAACTTTCTTCAGTCAAACCAACACTCAGACCAGGATGTTGGAAAAGACTTTAGAAGAGCACAGCACCGATCTGGAGGCTGTTGTGAATACTGTAAAAATTTTGTAAGAGCCGAAGGGTATTACATGACTTGATTTTTTGTTGTTGTTCTTTCCTACAGGTTTGGGAGCTCGAGACTGGCCTCCAAATATACCAGATTTTAGACCCTCATGGCTTCAGTGTTGAGCTGACTTCGGCAGCTATTGATGAGACTGGATTTCTTTTTGCCACAGGGGCATACAACGGTCAGATCCCTAACCCGAATAGGGCCTCCCTGCTTTAGAGCCCGAGAATTTGTGCTAGGAGCTCATCTGCTGCGTGGGTTGGAGACAGAGAGAACACGAAGCAGGCTGGCATATGTCAGCATGCCAAGATGGCTCTGCCTGGCTGAACGGCAGCAGACTCTGCTGTAATGGGCATCAAGGCCCGGCTGTCCATGCCTCACGTCACATTTATATTATGGCTTTAACATTCTCGAAAGTCTTTCATGCGTATCGCATTCCATCCTTGGCAGGAATTGTGTTGCACGGACTCCTTTTGTCTTTTTAGTTTTGGGGACTGTCAGCTAAGGGGTGGACATTTACATTTTGTAGATTTGGGGACCAGACAAAAATCCAGCCAGCTTTGTTGTACAACACCCAGGATTCTACATGGGACTTAGGAGTATCAGCTCCTTGGGGGCATGTCAGGCCCAGTGGTGTTGGTGTTACGTCACTTGCTGCTTCTCAAGCTATGGAAAACTGCATAGAACTTTCTAGAACTAAGCACTCCAGCCTGCCTCCCTTTTCACCTCACTTTGCTCTGACCTCCCACGAAAGAACTACTTTACCTAGACGATATGACTCACTTATATGCACTACTCATAGTTTATTTATTCTAGAGATGTATTTACTAAGAAATTCTTGCTTGGAAGCCAGTTGGTGGGATGAGTGAACATCCTGATGTGAAAGTCTGATTTTTCCAAGTGTGACAGATAACAGTACACACGAGATGAAATCATGAATGCTAAGTTGATGAGGTGTGAGTAAACGCAACTGTTGTGTCTGCGGGACAGTTCTTCAGAAGGCAGTCTTAACTGCTCTATGAGCATGCTCTCCATACATATGAAAATCAGTTATAATAGAAATTCTGAGCAAAGTACACAACTGTTATCAGGCATAAGCCTTAGCGATTCATCCAGATGACTAAGATAGTACTGTTTGCAGGCAAGAAAGTAGCTCATTGTTAGTGCTAGGGTCTAGAATCTCTTTAAACATGCCCAGTTTGTTCTCCTCAGACGTCATTGACAAAGATGCTGTGACATCCTAGAGCAGCCTGGAAAGTATGATTGTCTGGCTCTCAGAGCAGCTCTGCTCACAAGCTGGCAGTGCCCCTCATGCCTCCCCACCCCCACCTAAGCTAAGCAGTACTTCTCCCTGCCCTCTGCCCCATTAAATTTGACTGCCAAAGCCCTGAGGCAGCGAGAAATCTGTGCTGTGACCCTGTGGTCCACATATCCAGGACTGAATGAGTGCATTCCTTCTTTCCGTTGTTTGTATGACTGTGTTCCTCCAGACCATAAAGTCCTTGAGGGTAGGAACCACGCCTGCTCATTTGTCATTGGTAGCTACTCACGGAGTGCTGAGGATATAGGGAGAATTTAGTCAGTGCTTAATGATGCTGGGAACAAACAAATGGTAGGAGTTGTGAGTGTTGCTGACAGAGAGAACCTGGCAGAAGGAAATAAAAACAACATAGTGAGAACATTGTGGATGTCCAACAGGAGTAGAGCTGGGGATAAGACATGGGGGCGGGGGTTAGTATTAGGGTCAAGCAAAGGGAAGAAAGTGCTGTGAGAAGCAGTCCCCTAGATTCTAAACCTGAGGTGCCCACTGGAAAAGCCCATGTGAAGAGACTTCCTACACGGAGTGATGATCTAGAAATAGCCATTCAATAACCATGCTGTTTATCAAGCTTCCTGGCCTCTTCATCGAGCTCCCCGAAATCGAATGACCCAAGTTAAGTGCAAAGAAAGTAGGATTTCACATGTAAGAAGAAACTCAACACCCGTGTTGCATTTTCTTCCCGTGTAACCGATAAAACAAGTCAGAGCTTGATTGATTCCTCCCTGCTAGAATTCTCTTAAAAGTTTTATTACCCAATAAGTGGGTAATAAAAAAAAAGTGACCCAACAGTCAACGAACACGTCAGCACCTTAGGAAAAGTGATGTCACTGGATTGCTCTTTCACTATGAATGACAATTATGGCTTGATATTAGACAAATGGAGAGATAGTGGGGAGTGTTCAGCAAACTGGAGGGTCTGGGAGACTAAGGACAGAAAAGATGCACTTCAGCCAGAGCGTCTGAGTGTGTCGAGAAAACTGTCACAGATTTCAAGACATTGCTGTCCTGTTAATTTTTACCAGCCCGTTGACAAATGAAGGCATACAGAAATGTATTTTGTGCACAGCAATGCTGAGACTCACCTGTCACTCTGAGTAGAAAATAAATATATGATAAATTGTTGGCAGAACTCTTTCAATTAGATCGATTTTGTCCGAGATAAAAAGCAAGCTTTCTATACATTATTTGTATCTACATAGTCTTTTTCCTGTGTGCTCAGGAACGATTAAAATCTGGGACTTCGGCAGTGGGCAGGAGATGAAAATGTTGCCAGAAGGGAAGGACTGGAAGGAGGAAGAGCACTGGCTACGGCGCCTGATTTTCCTGAAAGCCCAGGAAAAACACCAGTATTTGATCCTCACCTTGGAGCGCAATGGGAAGATCAAAATGGTCCAGGTGAGCAGTGCCAGTTTTGTATTTGGACTCGATGCGCTCTTCCTGTGAAAATCGGTGGAGTTATGGGAGGATTCCCATCTCACTCTTCTCCTGCCAGTCAGCTGAGAATAGCAGCTCTCCACCGGTCTTCCTAGGAGGCTCTTAGTTAAGAGCATCCTTGCTCAGATCCAAGCCAAGAGCAAAAAAGGACTAGCAGCTCAGGGACAGCATCTCAGCTGCCCAGCGTTTGCTGAAGCATCAGTCAGGAACCTCTGCAGCAGGTATCAGAAAGGTGAAACTTACCCACAGCTTTTGCCCCTGACATTGCTTCTCCCCTCATCTGGGGAGAATTCACGGGCAGAGCTGCTCCCCAGCAGGCTCCGTGCAAGGGGGCAGGGATTCCTCTCTGTCCTTAGAACCATCATGCATTCAGGGACGCTCAAGTCAATTTTTCAGTTTGTCACCAAAATTGCTTTGTTTACTTTAAGGTTAATGATGCCATCTGCTCAGGGCCATTTCGGGAGGATTGAGGCAGGCTAATTTTTTTTTTTTTTCTGTGAGTCTGTTACCACCGAAGAATGCTAATGCCTACTTCATATTTAAAATGAAGGCCAGATCATTTATCCTGGCTACTGAGTGGATCTCTCTGCCTGGAGCTCAAGGACTCATTGACTTTATTATTCTCCTTCTGAAAGCTGAGGACAGAAAAAAAGAAAATCTTAAATTAGGTTAGCAATCATGAAATTTCAGCATTGATTAAGGTGACTGACGGCGCTACTGCTGGGAAAAAAGAGTGAAAAACATCCCTGATTCAATATACTCTCCCTGTGTTGTCTGAGCCACCCAAACAGCACCAGAGAAAGGAATTTCTCAGTAAAACTCTGTAACACAACAATGGATTGACTTCCCTTCTTCAGGGGAGTACAACTGACCACCAGTATGCTTTTCCTAAGAGACCATGTCTATTACAAACACTCCCTTTTTTAACGACTGCAAAAAACAGCCTGGTGCTGTTCCCACACCAGGATTGTTTTGGTTTTACTGCAGCATTTGTCACTTTGATTATTCTGGTTCTCCATATCTCTGAAATCCATAGACAGAGCTTGATGAAGATTGAAAATCTCTCTTGTTTGTACTTATATTCTTGCTCTGCCTGAGCAGGCAGAAATTGAGGCTTGAGAGAATGAAGCAATACTGGAAACCTTTTATAAAATATACAATAGTGAATGTTTGGGAAGGGGTTTTGTTGTTTTCTTTTTTAAGATTTTATTTATTTATCTGAGAGCAAGCAAGCGGGTGAGAGAGCACAGAGAGAGAGGGAGAAGCAGGCTCCCTGATGAGCAGGGAACCCAATGCAGGGCTTGATCCCAGGACTCCGAGATCATGACCTGAGCCAAAGGCAGACGTTTAACCAACTGATTCATCCAGACGCCCCAATGTTTGGAAGGTTTTAGGGAACTTTTATTAATGTTAGAGGGAAGAACTTTACAATAAGCATAATGTTGAATGCACACTTACTTATCATTTATGGTTAATGTCTTATTATTATTTATTGTTATTATTTGCCTATTAAAAATAAGATATGGTTTGGGGTGCCTGGGTGGTTCAGTGGGTTAAGCCTCTGCCTTTGGCTCAGGTCATGATCTCAGGGTCCTGGGACTGAGCCCCACATCGGGCTCTCTGCTCAGCGGGGAACCTGCTTCCCCCTCTCTGCCTACCTCTCTGCCTATTTGTGATCTCTCTCTCTCTCTCTCTCTGTGTGTCAAATAAATAAATAATCCTAACAAGAAAATAAGATATGGTTTGATTCACATACTTATCTTCTTGAATACTGTTGACCCTTGAACAACATGGGTTTGAATGGTGTGGGTCTACTTATATGCAGATTTTTTACGGTACTATAAATGTACTTTTTCTTCCTTATGATTTTCCTAATAACATTTTCTTTTCTTAGTCTGCTTTGTTGTAAGAATACAGCTTATAATACATATAACATACAAAATATGTGTCAGTCATCTGTTGATGGAGTCAGTAAGGCTTCCAGTCAACAGTTGGCTATTAATCGTTAAGTTTTGCGAGAGTCAAAAGTTGTATGTGGGTTTTCAGCTGAGTGAGGCTCATCACTCCTATATGTTGTTCAGTGAATGTACTTTCATTCATTCATTTTTTTTCAATGAGCATCTAGTAAGTGTGTCTCATGGGCCAGAAAGATATCTTCCCTTTCATCATGGAACTTACAATTTAATATGAAGGATTGATATTCATCTACACATAACAAGTGTTACAAATACTTACACAAGTGCCACATGAATTTACTGTGCTGGGCGGGGCCCAGCCAAAACAGGAGTCAGGGAAGATTTCTCTGTCCACTGATTTTCAGTGAAATTCAACACTTCAAGAAATACTTTATGTGCTCCGCATTGCTAGAAGTTCTTCCAAATCCCAAGATTCTATGGAAAATAAGGTATCTAGGAACTAGATTATTCAGACCCACCCTCCACTGGAAACCAGGAAAAGTTCTGAGTAAAATATTCGCTGAATCTCTCAAATAGCACTAAAGAGTTGACAAGATTGGTGACTAAAGAGCAGACCAAGAATTTACTGTAAGTGGAGAATGAGAGGTAAGTGAGGAACTAAAACACCATGGCTGTTTTTGTCCCACTAGCATTTTCCAAAGCCAGAGAGGATTCAGTTTTGGAGACTCCTGCCTGATTACGAGGGACAAGGAAGTCCAGGCCCAGGGCCTGCCTAAGGCAAAGAATTTAATACCACATCCATAATATGCTGGGACCCAAAAGTTATACTTTCAGCATAAAAGTAAACCAGAAAGAAAGGAACCATCCTCCCAAGGGCAAAGTGGGAAAAGCTGCCCTCACACAGAGCCAAGCAGGAAAGAAGGGAGAAGAGTAGGAGAACAAAGCAACATGAGACAAAGCCCTGTTCCTCAGAACTGTGGCCACAAGTAGGAACTCATACACATTTGCAGTCTAGATTGGCCATGCTCAGGAGGTCAAAGAAATCTCAGCTATGAACTTGATTCCAGGTGGTCTAAAACTGGTTGTTTTGTCAGGCACCTGGCAGAAACAAATACAAATCCATTCTGAAGAAAGGCACATTCCCTCAGACCAGAGTCAGGATAATCAAGTGCACAAGAAAACTAGACAAGAAGGTTTGGGCACAGAGATAAATTGAGTAGAACAACAGAACAAAAACAGGTCCATATACAACAGAAGTGGCATAGCAGATTTGTGTGGCAAGAATATATTTTTCAATAAGAGGTTTTGGAGCAACTAGACATCCATATGGAAAAAACTATAATTTTTTTTCCTGTCTAAGACTATTCCTTGTGGATTAATGACTTCAAAATATTAATGGAAAGACAAAACAATACAGGGTTTAGCAGTCATATAGGACATTGTCTTTATGAACTCAGGAGGAAAAGATATCTTAAATAAGACTCAAAAACCACTAATTATTTTAAAAATTGATATATTTGATTACACGAAACTAATACATTTTCTTCATCAGAAGTCATCAGAATTAAAGTTACAAGACAAGAGTAGAGTTAAAGAAGAGATTTGCAACACATAATAACCAACTAGATTAATATCCTGAGTTCTTGGGTAATAAATAAGGTGATTAGTTCAATAGAAAGTGAAAAAAGATAGGTGCTTCATAAAACAGCAAACCCAAATATCCAATAAACAGATGCTAAACTTCATTAGTAATCAGAGAAATTCAAACTGGAATTACAATAGATATACTACTAACAATGTTGCCAGTGAGCAGTCCAATGCTGATCTGATTATTTTTCCTCTAGAACTTATTTCCTTTTTCTGCAAACTTCAATGTTATCTTTGTCCCAGAAGCTTAAAGGCTCTGCCTGTATGCATATGTTTTCTCATCAGTTCCACAGGAAACTTTTTAATCTACAATCTTGGATGTTTCTTCCAGCTTGGGAACTGTTTTTGTATTATTATTTTTATTATTATATAATATATTATATATATTATTTTTGTATTACTATTTTTGTATTATATTCTGTATTATTTGTTTATTAAGTATCTTTTCCACATCTTCTTTTTCTAATTCAGGAACCCATACTAGTTGGATATTGGGTCTTCTGTCTCTATCCTCTTAATTTCTTATATTTTTCTTTATGTTTTTTTTAGTCATGCTATTTTGAAATATTTTTCTCTATTTCTAAGCTATTTGTTCCAGTCTCGAAGAGAAATTAATTCTCCTTCACTTCACCAACCAAATTTGGATGTTTGAAGGCCACGTTCTGTTGTTTTGTTTCAGTTTTGGACTTCCTTAAGGACTCTTCAGTTTTGCTCAAGTTAACACATCACCAGCCGTCCAAGTCAGGGACCTGTTCTGCATGTTTTGTCTGTAGTTCCTCTCTCCAGATACTAGCCCCTCTTAGCTACATTTCTTTTTCTGCTCACTAGGATTTGGCTGCTAGAAAAACACAGGAGTGGCAATCCTGAGAGGGTGAGGTGTGCAGCCATGCTGTTCCTGAGGGGTGGTTTAAAGATTTTATTTATTTATTTATTTGACAGAGAGAGAGAGATCACAAGTAGGCAGAGCAGCAGGCAGAGAGAGAGGAGGAAGCAGCTCCTTGCTGACCAGAGAGCCCGATGCGGGACTCGATCCCAGGACCCTGGGATCATGACCTGAGCCAAAGGCAGAGGCTTAACCTACTGAGCCACCCAGGTGTCCCAGTGAGGGGTGGCTTAGTTTAGAGTCCCCACAGCACCCCTGGTGAAAACCATAGCAGGAAGCCTTCCTGCTTCCCATTGTCTCTCCCAATTTCAGAAGTACAGAAGGCTCAGTCCAGCTGTTCAGCTACTCCTCAACCCCTTGGTGGCAAGGAACACTAGGTATATGTCATACTTCCCATTGTCCCCTGGACCCACCTCCTTCTGGGGATTTAGGCTTGTTTACAGAGTAATCACCACGGTCAGAACTTACCCTTGGACTCTCTTCCACCCGGTTCCCAGGCTTTTGTTCAGCCTAGAGGGTAACAAACCATAATAACTTTCTTTCCCCCAACTCCAACCCTCATTCTCTACTTGCCTCCAGAAGCTGTTCCCAGAGTCAGAGCTGTGAGTGGAGTGCAGGAAAGATGAACCCAACCTCCATCTTCCCGGACTCTCGGCTACAACGAACAAACAAATAAGCAAAAACTGCTTCAGTAGTCATATTCTGTTACTCAGGAAACTGCTAAATCATGATGAGTAAGGGGAAGCCCCCATGCGATTTATGTATTTCTTCTTAGTGTCTTCAGACCAGTCCTTAATGGCCTGAGCTATAATGTCTCTCTTGTACTTATATTCTTGGTTTTATTTTCCCAAGTCTCGGAAAGATGGTTGTGTCACTGCCTGGTCCTGTCACAAACGTCATTGCATGAACTTCTTCAGGCCTGACCTTCTGGCCACGTCATGGGAAGGCAGATTATCAACTGCCTGGCCTGTCAGTGCTACGTCCTGACCAAAGAGAGGGACAATAATCATCTCACAATCTCAGTTTTAAGGAGACAGAATTATATCCTGCCTGTATAAAAAATTTTTAGAAATTTGCCCCCAAACCCTTGTTAATAAAAACCATAGATTGGGGTGCTGGGGCTCGGTTAGTTGAGCATCGGACTCACGATTTCGGCTCAGGTCATGAACTAGGGGTTGTGAGATCAAGCCCCAGGATGGGCTCTGCCCTCAGCAGGGAGTCTGCTTGAGATTCTCTCTGCCCCTCCCCCTACTTGCGAGCACACACTCTCTCTCTAAAATAAATAAAAATCTTCCAAAAAAGACAAAGATCAGTGAGATACTACTGTTGTAACATCATGAACAGAGTGGTGTGGGATTTCAGAGATTTTGAGTAATTAACCCAAAAATAGTTCAAGTTCTGAAGATCCACTTCCTTTTATCTGCCCTTCCATCCACGTAACTTTATGTGTTTACCCTTGTAGCCCTATTTTGAGTCCTTTAAAGCAAAAGATCTTCCTTTCAAGGCAACTGATGTCATTCATGTTCATAGCATCATGCCAACTGCTATTTTCCAGGAGCACCAATTCCTGAAGGCCTGTCTGCCAATACCAACCTGAGATAAAAAGTTTCACCACTTAGGGCTGAAATGAAAAAAATAAGGGCAATTTTTCATAAAGCTAATATTACTTTTTAAATTTAAAGGTTGTATCTTTCTTACTTGTTGGTATTAAATTATAGCCTTTCTTTTCATAAAATGATGATAACAGAGTTTCCAGTTCCCTTCTCCCCCATGTCCTCTCTTGGTGAAATTAAATATTAGTAACTCTAAGTCAATAATTCAAAGTTGGTTGTTTTTTTTTTAATTTTACTGTTCCATGGATTCAGAAAGATAGACGGCCACAGTGGCCATCAAGGAGGCACGTGAACTTAACTGAGCTATTACTCAGTATGTCAATATCTGACCACTTCCTGGACATTGCTGAACTTCCTTCTGCTCCCAAAGTGGCACAAACTCTAACCAGAGACCCACCTAGCAGGTAGGAGGACCATTGGCCAGTACTTTTCAATTAACATAGATTTGAGATACCAGAGACCTTAGATCACCTAGAAACATAATGGTTTTGAAAAATGAAAGAACTTTTATCCATCCACTCACTGAAATCCTCATTCCACAAATAAGGAACCTTAATAAATAAGGAACCAAAAGCCCAAAGGAAGAGAAACGTTTTGCCCAGGCTCTCACTAGAACTGAGACTGGAAATGTGTTGTCTTCATGTATAGACCAATATTCTGTCCACTTTACCCAGCTGCTCTCAACCTAAAAGATCTGTGCTCTACTAGTAAAATCACCAACCTTAAAATTTTGACTTTTATTCCCACACAAAAATTAAAATTTTGAAAATTAATAGCATCTCGACAATAATAACCAGTTAAAAAACAGAATGATCACATTATAAGAGCAAACAAAAATATAAGATGCCTGAAATAAATTTAACAAAAATATGCAAAAATTCTGTGGAAAGAATTCCTAGAGAACATAAACAACCATCTGAAAATATGAGGAGATACACTATATTCACAAGATGAGATATTACAAAGATCTCTTTATTACATTTGATAAAATGCCTTAGAAAAACAATGAAAAGATAAGTCACACACTGTGGAGAGAGGTAATGTACTGTGTCTCAGGTAAACGAGAAAGTATTAGGAAACAGAATTGCTAAAGAAATCCCTCAGATCCAGAAGAAACAACCCAAGAGGGATGCCTGGGTGGCTCAGTTGGTTAAGCGGCTGCCTTCGGCTCAGGTCATGATCCCAGCGTCCTGGGATCGAGTCCCACATCGGGCTCCTTGCTCGGCAGGGAGCCTGCTTCTCCCTCTGCCTCTGCTGCCACTCTGCCTGCCTGTGCTCGCGCGCTCTCTCTCCCTCTCTCTGACAAATAAATAAATAAAATCTTTTTAAAAAATTTTAAAAAATTTAAAAAAGAAACAACCCAAGAGGAAAATGGACAAAGGACAGGTAAGAAAACCCCAATGGCTCACAAACACATAAAAAATGTTCAACTCACTAACTTAGGAAAATGTGACTAATATAATCAATACATTTAAAATTTTATTTTTAAATATCTCATTTTGAACCCATCATAAGCAAAAATATCATCATCATCATCAGTTTAAACCAAGTGTTGGCAAGAATGTGAAGAAAGGAAAACTTATCTACATATCATGAGGGTGGAAATGGGTAACGCTACTTTGAAGAACCAATCATAACATTTAGTCAAGCCAATAATAGCATATCTTACAATTTAATAATTCTGCTCCAGGCACATGCTGCAGAAACTATGGTACCTGTCCATAAAAAGAAGCAGTGAAAAATTGGCAGCAACCTGAACACCCTAGTAGTAGAAGACTGGATAAATAAATTGTACAATATATTTGTACAATCCTATAAAGAAGCTAAAAATAAATGAACTAGAGTTCCATGTAATAATTTGTATAAATCTCAAAAATATGTTAAGTGAAACAAGAGAGTTAAAGAAGAATTCATATATGTTGATAACATTTATAAAAAGGTAAGAAGCCTAAAAGCAGGGTGCCTGGGTGGCTCAGTTGGTTAAGCATCTGACTATTAATTTTGGCTCAGGTCAGGATCTCAGGGTTGTGGGATCGAGCCCATGTCAGGCTCTGTGTTGGGCATGGAACCTGCTTGAGATTCTCTCTCTCCCTCTCCTCTGCCCCTCCCCTCCTTAAAAAGGCTGAAAGCAATATCATTACATATGTACCATGTACATGTATATGCATGTGATATATGATATATGCGTATGTGCAATACGTGTCTAAGTTTATGTAGAAATACTAAGATTTCCATAACTAACACTATATTCAGGTGGCCTCTGGGAAGGAATAAGAGACAAACTATATTAAAGAGGGCTACATGGGGCTTAAGATTTGATCATGATAATTTGATGATGATCTATCCACCCCCTTGATACCCAGGTGGTCAGGACACCATTGTATTTTCTGTGTTTCTCTGTATCTTTAAAATAGCTCAAAATAAAATAATTAACTGAATTTTTTCATGTACTCACTGTATTTCTATTGAAGGGTAAGGAAGAGGATTTGTATCTCGTGGTGATCTGGGAGCTGCCCAATGTGGTGCCTTTGCTACAAGATGGGACTCACACTGTGCATCTGAAGCCATTTCCTAAACGCAGGAACATGCGTATTCCTTTCCCAGATGTCCAGCTGGTGGAGAAAAATGTCTCTCAATGGGTAAATGTAAGTTTCATTTCCTGATTTTTTTTCCTTTTTATTACTGTAAATTACACAAAAGTAGAGAAAATAATGCATTGAATGTCTACGTACAAGCACTCAGCTTCAGAAATTAGGTGCGCATGGCCGAGCATACTCCTTTTTATTCTTGCCACTTCCCATGACCACCACAAAAGAATTGTTTTGAAGCAAATCCCACATATTGTGCCATTTCATCCCTGAATATTTCAGTATGTATCTCTACATGGTAATGACTCAAAAAAAGGCATGACACCATTACTTTTTTTTTATATTACTTTTTTGTTGTTGTTGTTGTTGTTGTTTTATTTCTTTTCAACGTAACAGAGTTCATAGTTTTACACCACACCCAGTGCTCCATGCACTTTTAAAGATATTTTTCTAGAATAATTTTTAAGAAGTCCTTGATATCATCCCACCATGTTCAGATTTCCTAGATTGCCTCATATTTTTTTAGAGTTTACAAGGATCAAAACAAGGTCCATTTGTGGCATTTAGTGGAAAGTGTCTTAAATGCCCTTTAATCTATAAAGTTCTTTCCATTTCTCTCTTTTATTGAAGATACTGGAGAGTTGGTGCCATAGTCTCACATTTTCTATATTTTGCTGATTGCATGCCCCTGGTATAATTTAAGGAATTCTGTGTGTACTTCCTCTAACCTGACTTCATTGCATGAGCTTTGATTTTAGTTTAATAAGACTCTGTAGATACTGTCATATAGTTCCATCAGGATTCACAAAAACGACTGGTTGTCTTTCTTTCAAAAAATAGATAAATTAATTTACAATCTGTAAGGCTTTTTGTGAGGTATTGATATCCACTCAGTATGGCTAGAGCATGTGTTCACACCTGAGTGGTAAAGTGGGGGACATGTTTCAGGCTGAAGAACAGAGAAATAAGGAAGCTGCCCTCTTTGTTCTCATAAAAATTTAGGTCGAGGGGTGTCTGGGTGACCCAGTCATTAAGTGCCTGCCTTTTGGCTCAGGTCATGATCCCAGGGTCCTGGGATCGAGCCCCGAGTCAGGCTCCCTGCTCAGCGGGGAGCCTGCTTCTCCCTCTCCCACTCTCTCTGCTTGTGTCTCCACTCTCATGGTGTCTCTCTCTGTCAGATAAATAAAATCTTAAAAAAAAATTTAGGTCAATTGATTTTTTTTGAGACTTTATCCACCATTTGCTTACTCTAATATTAGCTTATACTTCTCAGTTTTCACTAGGATAAGTGGTCAGAAATCAAAGAATGCATGAAACCACAAATTATAAAGGGAACAATCAAAAAAAGTTTGGTTTTTCATCCCTGTCATTAGTGAAACAAACGTACTTTAAGTGAGAATAATATAACTTGTTTCAAAGAATTTGCAAACTATTTTTTAAAGATTTATATATTTCTTTTAGATAGGGGGGAAAGAGGGAGCAGGAGTGAGAGGAGGGGCAGAGGGAAAGAATCTCAAGCAGGCTCCCTGCTGAGCACAGAGCCCCCTTTGGGGCTTGATCTCACAGCCCTGAGATCATGACCTGAGCTGAAACCAAGAGTCAGTGGCTTAACCAACTGAACCACCCAGGCAACCCTGGAAACTATTATTTTATCATACTGTGGAGAGATAATGTATTATTTTCCCTCAAATTTAAATGTCAGTTTAGCACTGCAATTCCAATTCCATTCATAGTTTAAATCATAAGTAGGTTTCATTGTTTGCTAAAGGATTTGAAATCAAAATATACAGTGACTGTGTCATGGTAACATCATCTCACAATTGGGCCAAAGCTGGAAGAACAGAATGCATCTCTTTCAACAGTCATTCTAGCCCATTCTTCCAAGTCTGCACAACGGAAACACTAGATTTGGTTCTATGTTCCTTGTTAAGAGCTAATAAGAACAGGACAATGATTAATGCACAGTGAGCCAGATCTGATACAGTTGGCAAGTTATTACATGGGTAATGCAAAATGCTTGCTTTGAGGCGGGTGGGAGGGGATCTGTAATAAATTACTGAAGTAATAAATGAAAAAATTGCCTTTAGGATTATAATAAAAATGTAAATTGTCTTGGAGTTTTGAGCTCTTATGTTTTGTATGTATCATAATTAGCATTTCTAGCAGTTCCTTTTTTGCAATGTATTTTAAAATTACTGTATAGATGGAAAGTCGGCAAAAGTCACATAGTGGGGAAAAAATGGGTTGTGCATGGAAATTCTCTTTCTCTAAAACTCTTGGATTTAGGAAGCACTGTTTTTTGAACACCCGCTGTGCAGCTTGCACTGTTCTTAGCACCGGGAATGCAAAGATTACTGAGCTATGGGACCTGTTCTACTCCACTGGGGCAACCCAGCAGAGAACTTGGTAGGATTAGGCCAGACGAGGGTCCCAAAAATCATTCTGATTAGGTCGGAAAGAATTACCAAGACTTAGCTCGGCCCAGATAGGAAGTTTTGTAGGGGAGCCGAGAAGACAAAGTGAATGCCAAGTGGAGGAGATAAAATGAAAAATGTCACAAAGGTGAGAAAGGGCCTGGCTGGTGGAGGGATAACCGGAAGCATCTTGGTGTGGCTGAAGGAAGACAGGGAGTGAGGGAAAATGGAGATGGACAGATAGGCTGGATTGTGCTCACGATGTTAAAGCGCTTGAGTCTCGTATAAGAAAGGAAAAGCCAGTGAGGGGCTATAGATGGGAAATGGCATGATCAGGTTGGTGTTGTGGATACCGACTTTGCCAGTGCTTAGATGACGGTTTTGAGTGGGACAAGGTGGCTGGAAGAAGATGCAGGCAATAATCCACTGTTGTAGTTGAAGGACATAAGACCATGACAGTGAGCAGGGTGAAAGGAGAGGTTTCAAGCAATGTTTAGGTGGCAAAAGTAGCAGAACTTGGGCTTTGTTAGGGATTGATGTCATGCAGCGGAGAGAGGAGGGTCCTGAGAGAAAGGAGGGAATCAAGGACGGTGTGGAGCTAACTTGAATGACTGGGCTGGGACATGGTGCTACCAGGGAGCTGTAGAATGGAATGAAATAATGTGCTTGAAGGAGGCAAGAAGTTACACATATTAACTTTGAGATACCTGTGAAAAATTTCTAAGTATATAACCCTGAAGCTTATGGGAGGGGACTGACTAGATTATCAGGGCATTGAGATTCGTATGATGATTAAAACACAGGGGCCAAGATTGCCCAAAAAGAGTTGGAAAAAAGAAAAAGCAAATGAGCTAGAGGTAAACTCTCAGCATATTCATATCTAACAGATTGGCAGAGTAAGAGGCTATCAAGTAGGAAACAGAAAAGGAAGGGTCATAGGGACACAAGCAAAATTAGGGTCTGGTGTCAAGGATGTCAAGAGAGTAAGAAGTTTCAGGAAGGAGAGAGCAATTGAAAGTGACAAGAATAATACACTTGGATCTTTTTTTAAAATTTGAGTATAGGGGCTTCTGGGTAGCTCAGTGGGTTAAGCCTCTGTCTTCAGATCAGGTCATGATCTCAGGGTCCTGGGATGGAGCCCCGCATCGGGCTCTCTGCTCTCAGCAGAGAGCCTGCTTCCCTCTCTGCCTCTGCCTTCCTCTCTGCCTACTTGTAATCTCTGTCAAATAAATAAATAAAATCTTTAAAAAAAAATAAAATTGAGTATAGCTGGCACACAATGTTACATTAGTTTCAGTTGTACAACTTAGTGATTTTTTAAAAAGATTTTATTTATTTATTTGAGAGAGACAGAGATAGTGACAGCACAATCGGGGAGGAGAGGGAAAAGCAGGCTTCCCGCTGAGGAGGGAGCCCGACATGGGACTCCATCCCAGGACCCCAAGATCACGACCCGAGCCGAAGGCAGATGCTCAACCGACTGAACCACCTGGGAACCCACAACTTAGTGATTTTAAGAGTTTATATATTATGCTCTGCTCACTGCAAGTGTAGATATCATCCTTCCTGATACACCGCTATTCCATCATTGACTCAATTCCTTGTATTCCTTTTATTCCCATAACTTACTCCTTCTGTAACTGGAAGCCTGTGTCTTCCTCTTCCCATCTCCCATTTTGCCCAGCTTCTCACCCCCTGCCCCCTCTGGCAACCCTCAATTTGTTCTTTGTATTTATAGGCTCAATTCCACTTCTGGTTTATTTGTTTTTTAGATTCTACTTCTAGGTGGAATCATACAGTATTTGTCCTTCTTGGTCTGACTTATTTCACTTAGCATAATACCCTCTAGGTCCATGCATGTTTTTCTCAAATGACACGATCTCACCCTTTTTCAAATTTTAATTCCAGTAGAGTTCCAGTAGAGTTAACATACACTCTATTGGTTTCAAGTGTGCAATACAGTGAGCGGGTCAACACTTCCCTATGTCACCCTGTGCTCCTCACCACAAGGGCACTCCTTAATCCCCACTACCTGTTTCATCCCCCAACCCACTCCCCTCTAGTAACCAGCAGTTTGTTCTCCAAGTCAAGAGTTTGTTGGGGCACCTGGGTGGCTCCGTTGGTTAAATATCTGCCTTCAGTTCAGGTCATGATCCCAGGGTCCTGGAATCAAGCCCCGAGTCTGGCTCCCTGCTCTGTGGGAAGTCTGCTTCTCCCTCCCACTCCCCCTCTGTGCTCTCTATCAAATAAATCAATAGGATCTTTAATGGAAGGAAAGAAGGAAGGGAGGGAGGGAGGGATGGAGGTAGGGAGGAGAAAAAAAGGAAGGAAAGAAAGTGCTTAGTGATCAATAGAAAGTTTTCACAGGGACACTGGACTCTTGATTTCAGCTCAGGATCCTGGGATCAAGCCCTGCATTCAGGCTTTACACGTGATGGGGAGTCTGCTTGAGGTTTCTCTCTGTCCCTCTCCCTCTGCCCTTCCCTCTGTTCACGTGCTCTCTCTTTCTCTCTCTCAAATAAATAACTGAATCTTAAAAAGTTTTCATTGTATACTATGGAGCAGAAGCCAAACAGTGAGTGAGAAGGAGGTTAATGAGGGGAATCATCCCAATGCAGAAGATTTTCAAGAAGTCTGAAGGGAAGAGAAGGATGGCAAGGTGATCTCCCCATCGGTTGGTCAAGGAAGAATAAGTCAAGGCTGAGAGGAAGGAGTCAGTAGATGGAAGAGTATATCTTGTTTTAATGAATTCAGCAAGTTAAAAAAATTTTAATGCAAAACTAATGCAATTTTACTAAATTTCATAGTAATATATAATACTAACTTTAAGTAACTTAAGAAATCATAAGATATTTTAATGGTAGAATAACAAAATGTACACATAACATTTGTACTGTGGCTAGATACTGTGTTCACAATGGTCCATGCATCTGTTTTCTTCCTTCTTCAGAGTTCTGACATCAGTACGGAAGTGAACTGCATCGATTTATTACAAGTAGAAGGATATAATTTGATTGCTGCTGGAACCTTAAATGGTGTGATTATCTTATGGGATTTTATAAACTTTACTGTCAAAGAACTGTAAGTTGCTTTTTTTCTTAAACAATATAAAAGTTGTACTGCAATAGAGCCAAAGTAACATTCGATACTTAAATTAAAAAAAGCAATAAATAACAGTGGCAGACCAGTAATGATAACTCTCAAGAGAGGCTTTTCTGGAAGTTGCACTCAGGAGATTTGCTCTGGATGCCCAAATCCCAGAATTATATGAATAAGATGAACCTTAAGTATTCATAATACTCCCAAATGCCTTGACTTTTACCCTTCTTCCTCTAGTACACGCTTTCATGTGGAATCTTGTCCAAATTTATAGCCTCAACAAAAAAGTTAAAATATGTGTCTTAAACACTAATCTCCCTAGAGCTTTAAACACACATATCTGGCAATTACTATCTGGGTCACCGACAACACCCTTAAAACCCAAAACTTTGTCCCAGTCTACCCCTCCTCTTCCTGTATTCCCGGTGACACCATCATCTACTCAGTCACCAAAGTCAAACAGTAAGTGGCATTCTAGATGGGTTTTCAGTGCTAACAAGGGTGTGGCATATGCAATTAAATAAACCAATATCAATCAATTAGGTTTTCCCTGTATCCGTGGCCAAAAGCTTTATCCACTCCCTGGTATCCATTTCTTTTTATTTTCTTTCTGTCTTTCTTTTTTTTTTTTAAGAGAGAGAGAGAGCATACACACATGAAATAGGGGAGGGGCAGAGAGAGAGGAGAGAGAAAATCCCAAGTCGACTCCCCACTGAGCGTGGCGCTGGACTCGGGGCTTGGTCTCACAACCTCGAGATCATGATCTGAGATGAAATCAAGAGTCTGATGCTTAACTGAGCTCTTCAAACATCCTCCTCTGCCCCCACTATCCATCCTAAATGTTCTTACCATTGGCTGTAAAGGAAATAATAACATGGTATTTTTTTGCTATGGATGGGTCATAAATAATCAGCTCTCCCCAGTTGTCTAATTGTGCTGTAAGCAGGGACCATGCATGATCTTCCCTATGTCAAGGAATTTGTAATATTGTACTTTGAAGTATAAGATGGTCAAGAACCTTAATGAATGAATAAAAACAAAATCAAGTCTATCTAAGCATTCAGAGGAAGAGAAGAGACATAAAAGAAGGATAAGAGAGTAAGAAAGGACAGGGAAAAAAGGAAAATGCAGAAGACATCTCTGCCTCTTGAATTACAGGGCCTTACATACTCCTGGTCCACTTGGATGCCATGCCTCTTTCCTGTCGAAGTCTGAGTCATTACTTTTAACCAACTTTTGAGGGGACATACTCCTTTCCTCTTTGGACCCTGGATTGATTCTCCTTTCAACCTTCTGTTGAATTAGCTCTTTCTGTAGACCCCTCCCTCTGTACCTCGGGCCCACCCTTACGAGGCCCTGCCCCTGAAATTCTTATCATCCTTCCATTCCTCCCTTTCAAACCTTACCCTTGGGCTTTCTCACGACTGTATACTTGTCCCTTGACACCCATACCAATATGCACTGTGCCATTCTTTACCCTCTTATTAAAGCAGTTCTGCTACCACAGCATTAGGAGGGAAGCCCCCCGAGAATGCTCCCAACTTGAAGGAGGAGATGCTCCTTGTTGAAGGGGTAGGCATTTTGCCAAGAAAGGCATATAAACCCAACACCCAGTCAGAGAAAAATAACAGTACAGTAAGCCATACACCATATTCCCTTCCCATGATAAGATGATCATACAAAAATAACTGATCTAGAATCACTTTAGTATTTTGCAAAACATCCAAGTTAGTGCAGAGCTGTCGAATGAAGCTGGGGCCCAGCATACAAAAGGCTCTAAAGTTGAAGGTGGTTTCTGTATTGGTGGTGGAAGCCATCTCTACCTCTACCTCCGATTTGCCTAAGATCCCTTCACCAGTCACGAGAAATAGCCTTTCTCTTCCTGTTCAAAGGCTCATGCATTTTTGGGTCCAAACTGGAAATTGTTCTTGCTGATTACTAACCTTTTGGCTCACCCACACAACGGAAGAATCCAAAAAGTTTGAGCTCCGCACATCATCAAGCTCACAGGCCTTTCTTCAGAGCTTGATTCACTCCCTAGGACCTTCCTCCATCACTCTGCAGTGCAAAGTGGCAGAGGCAATTCCCACTAAAGGAAAAGGAATGTTTTGCTACAAGATCTATTTTCAGTAAAGAAGGTTAAGTGTGACTTTAGGAGCCGATCACGAAGTACCACTCTAGGCAGCTGAGGGACTATCACTGTGCTCCCAGGACCCAGCCCAGAAAGGTGTATGGTTCGTTGGCAGCTGGGTTGATGGGAAGTGAGCCATTAGAATAGGATCACCCCTGAATTACCTGTTTGTCCCCTTCGCTCAATTCTGTGCTCCCTGAGGTTAGTCACCCTATTTTATTCAAATTTGTCCCTCCATTCACTCAAAGAGTAGAATTCTATTCTTTAAATTTTCCGACACTTTGAGGAGCTTATATATAAGCCCACTCTGACCTACAATTAGGTTGACTAGACCAGCTAATTGGGCTAACAGACATTTATTTGTTTGTTTGTTTGTTTGTTTGTTTTAAAGATTTTTTATTTATTTGACACAGAGGGATCACAAGTAGGCAGAGAGGCAGGCAGAGGGAGAGGAAGGGAAGCAGGCTCCCTGCTGAGCAGAGAGCCCGACGTGGGGCTTGATCCCAGGACCCTGAGATCATGACCTGAGCAGAAGGCAGAGGCTTAACCCACTGAGCCACCCAGGCGCTCCTGTTTCCTTTCTTTCTTTCTTTCTTTTTATTTTATTTCATTTTGAGTTAAAAGACTTTCAAACAGCAAATGGTCATGGTGTTACACAGAGCCTCATTCAGGAAGACAGCCTCCAGCTCTATACCTTTGGATTTTCTCTCATGTTCCATGACAGCAACACTGCGGGAGTTAATCGGCTCATCATGGCATGTATCAAATGAGTGATGTGAGTTGCCTTAACTTGTAAGTGTTTATCTTGTGAATGTGTGTTCACTTCCAGGTACAGACCTGAAGATTGCTTCATTGTGGACCCTGATTTGGATCCCAAACGCTTTAGGATTAACAACATCCTGTTCCTCTTTCGAAACCCCGAATGTGCAAGGTAACTCGGTACCTACTGATGAAGAAATACTGCTCAGATGTACGTAGCGATGTCCAAAGAGTTCTGCTTATCCCAGCATGAGGAAGTTGCAACCGAGGGAGGACAAGTCGGGTGCCCTGCTTGGCTTAAGCTTTCTTCCCTGTTGCTGTCTTTTGTACGCGGGGGGTCCCCAGGGATCTGATTTGCTGTGCCGTGTTCTAATCTCCCTTACCATGGCAGCCTCACACCAATCTCTAACAGCAGTAGAGGAGACAGAAAATCCTCACCTGACCACACTGTGGCCAAACTCGAGTTCTATGAGCACTGACATGAGGCAGAAGGAAGCACTTGCCGGGCAAAAGTGACAGCCCCTGACAGCTGGACAGCCCCTGTCACAGGACAGCTTCTGAAACTGAGCCATGTCCACCCCTTTCTGAGGGAGCAGGGCCTTGTTTTCTCCTCTTTAAATATGCTTGAGAGCTCTGATTTTCAGGCAACCCATAATCGTGAACATATCCCGTAGGAAGAAACCAAAAGCAGCAGTGAGCCCGTGTATAGAACCTTCCCTACCCCTTGACTTGAAATTGCCTTATTCTGAGACTATTTTTGAAGGTTTGTTCCGAATCGACGCCTGTGCCAGAACCTAGGCCGCTTCCCAGCCCGCTCTAGCAGAGCCGAGCCGGGACGACCAGGCCCGGACTGAATACCGCGGAGCAGGAGTTAGCCAGGCTTCCCGGGCGCCCGCCTCCAGCCCGCCTCCTGCCATTTCAGGCTCAGCTTCTGGGACTGAGTCTAGCCTGAGCTTTGGGACAGGGCAGATTTTTATTTCCCAGACCCGAGCAACCATCAGTCTTAATTACCAAGGCTCCCCAACATTGTCTAGCAACACCAGACAGATGAACGTTGTAACACAAGGTATCAGGTGTGACCTGTGTCTTAAGGAAGTGGCTCAGTACCCACAGATGATGAGAGAAGCAACCCACGGAAGTTAAAGCAGAGAGGAGCACACTTCGGGTGTGATGGATTATCTTCACCTTCCCTCCCTGGGCTTCCTCCCTCTCCTCGTAGGAGGTCGAGTCAGGATTCTGTGTGCTCGTCGTCCCAATGTGATTCTAGTAAAGGTCCACAGAGTAGCAAGGTAAGCAAGAAATAGAGTCTATCTTCCCGTTACGCTCGGCGCTGGTTCAGAAATGGTGACTTGTCCCGCGTGAACCCCTCCTTTGACAGAAGGTCAAGGTGGGGAAATTCCGTGTGTCCATGTGCCTGTAAAAACTCGGTTTCCTAGAAAACAATGTCTAAACTGTGCTCCTCATTCATTCCCATGTTTGCAAGGCTTTCATCTCTGCAAATCATCAACGCATACTTTTAAATAAAATAAATTTTAAAAATAAATAAATAAAATAAATTACAGATGCTTTTACATTTCTTAAATCATAAAGCAATTCTAGGCAATCTCTTTTGCTAAAAAGTAAAACACATTTCACAGCACAACTTGTAACACGCTGGATTTCAAACTCTGTTCTCAGTCCCAGTTTTATAGATTTTACACATTACATCTCTAGGAGGATTTTGTTTAAAGGAGACTTTTTACTGCAAAACTTGTTTTAGAACCACTAGTTTTGTGGAAAGAATAAACTTGCAGGGATGTAAGAGTCAGACAGATGGAACACTTCAATCCAAGGGCTCCTTTTATTTTCTGACTAGTTTTAGAGATATCACCTAATCTCTGAGTTTCTGTTTCTTATCAGTAAAAAGGGAATAACAAAGCCTAACTCACAGGGCTGCCAACAGAGCTGGAGATCACATACACCAAGAACTCGGCATGCATTACAGATGTGGTTACTCCTATCATTATGCCCTACCTGAGCCACGAGAATGTTGTTACAGTTACCCTATTCGTGAACATGAGGATCTCTGTGATACATTTTTTCAGAATTAATTCAAAACTAACTTTAAAATGAATGCTTAGAGCCATCAAAAGAAATGAAATCTTGTCATTCGCAACGACATGGATGAAACTAGAGGGTATTATGCTGAGCGAAATAAGTCAGTGAGAGAAAGACAATTATCATAGGATCTTCCTGATATGAGGAATTTGAGAGGCAGGGCGGGGGGGCTTGGGGGGTCGGGAAGGAAAAAATGAAACAAGATGGGATCAGGAAAGAGATAAACCATAAGAGACTCTTAATCTCACAAAACAAACTGAGGGTTGCTGGGGGTTCTAGGGGGAGGGATAGGATGGGGGGGTTATGGACACTGGGGAGGGTATGTGCTATGGTGAGTGCTGTGAAATGTGTAAGACTGATGGTTCAAAGACCTGTACCCCTGGGGCAAATAATACATTGTATGTTGATAAAAATAATTTTAAAAAAACTTTTAAAAACCCTAATGCTTAGATATGTAAGTTTAACAGAGAACAGTCGTGCTTGCCAGAAGGGCAGAGTGGGGAGATGGGCAAAATAGGTGAAGGGGAAGAGGAGGCAGAGGGTTCCAGCTGTAGAATGAATAAGTCACAGGAAAAAAAAAAGATACAGCATACAGAATAGAATCAAATGGTATTGGAATGGCATTGTATGGGGACAGATGTGAGCGTAAGGTAAAGACTTGTCTAGTTGCAAGTTGTACACCTAAAACTAAAGCAACAATGTAACATTGTGTGTTCACTATACTCCAATTTTTAAATTTTTTTTTAAAAAAAGGAATGTGAATTCCCCTGAAAAATCTACTCACCCAATGTATCTCATTTCCTTACAATGTCATAGAAATATTTTCTTGTTTTCTCCCCTAATTCAGGGAAGCAAACAGAGCATACATGACAATGAGGTTAAAGGTCAGTATGAAATCACCCCTCTTGTTTGTAACAATTCCTTTGCAACAGGGAGTTTAGGTTATAGAATACTCTTAATGGAGGTACAGCATATTCTCTTTTTTTAAAAAATAGATTTTGCTTATTTATTTTAGAGGGAAAGAGAGCATGAGATGGGGGAGAAGCAGAGGGAGAGGGACAAGCAGACTCCATGTTGAGCACAGAGCCCGACATGGGGCTCGATCCCAGAACCCTTGAGATCATGACCTGAGCCAAAGTCAAGAGTTTTCACTTAATCTACTGAGCCACACAGTCGCGCCTACAATGTATTCTTTTTGTGACTAAATGTTGAGGTGTAAGATTCTGTAGTCTAAGAGGTAGAATTTCCATTTTTAAATACTAATTCCAGATTTTTAAAAAACCCAATGCATTACTGAACCTCTTACATTTCCTCAATTTTACTTGGTTCATAAGCCATTTTGGATGTGTAAGTCTTACACTGGATGTATATTGACTCTTAGCTGTTATAGGCAGGGCAGAGGCTTTTGTAATAGGGTCAAAATAAACTTTTCAGGCTTTTCCAGTGATCCAGGATTCTGTTTGTTAATGTTTTTTCATCCTCTGCCCTGAGTGAAATTCACTGGGGTTGAGAAACATGTTCTAGGAAAAAAGAATGTGTTGGTTTGCTATTTTCCTACCTGCCTCCTCTTTTATAGTCTATAAAATTTGAAATTCCAAGTACTACAAACACCCACGGTAGCTCATTAACTTTTCTGTAGGTGAGCAACCTGATGTCACAGCGGGACAGCAACAGCCAGTGGACAAAAAACATCCTGCAGGCACCAATGTCATCAATACTCAGCCCCCTGTCATTGTCACCGCTCATGAGGATGGACACCTTCGCTTTTGGAAGCTGGAGGTGAAGGGGCCCATTGCTTACCTGGAGCAGCAGAGAATGAGAGAGATAAGAAGTAGTGCTCAATGAATCCTAACCTTCTAAGGTTCTAGAGCACATCCACTGCTAGTATTTTTCAGCCAAATTGCTGCCTTTGCAGCCTGCTCCCTGAAAGTGCTATCCAAACTTTACAGTAGGCCATTTTGTAACTCAAGAGGTCAAAACTACTAAGTTAACTATTTCAAATCTTTCTCTTCTTTTTTTTTAAGGTTTTATTTTTAGGTCATCTTTATACCCAATGTGGGGCTCAAATTTATAACCCCAAAGTCAAGAGTCACATCCTCTACGGACTGAACTATCTAGGCATCCCTAATCTCTCTTTTCTTTAAATCAAGCTATGATTACACAACACTCAATATTTCACTGGACATGTAAATAATACTAGAGGATATTATGATATAGTAAAAGAATACAAGAACACTCAAGTGTTTGAATATCTATAAATTTTTAGTTATCCAAGCTATTGGAAGAAGTTATTACATCGTACTGTGTTTCCTTAAGTATTTTACCATGAAAAAATAACTTTTATTTACCAGAAGGTTTTAAATGACTTGGAGCAGAGTGTCGTGGAGTTTAAAGTTCAGAATATCAATAAAGACAGATGGAAGGAAGGATCTTGAGTAGACTTGGGGACAAGGAAATCATTAGAGAGGCTTGGGAAACCCAAGAAAGAGCAACTGTTTGGTGTGGCAAAGGGTGGGACCCAGCATCACAGAACAGCACAGCTCTCTACTGGGCAAAATTTCCAAGTCTATCAGTAGCTCGTAGCTTCTCAGTGGGAAACGCTTGGTTTGAAAATACGAGCTATCAACAGCTTTCCCTGAGAGTATTGAAGTATTGGAGCAATGCCAAAATAAAAGAGAGAAATGGAAGAAAGATTAGATCCAAGTAAATCTCAGGAAACGAGTGGCAGGTGCAAATTCTTTCTTCCGAAGCATGGATATTTATTCTCTAATACGGTGTCTGTGGAAGTCCTTCCTGATGTTGACTTATCCTAAGAGCTGAAAAACAATCTGCTGAATTTGAATCTCTTACAATCCTGTTACCTCGTGCTAACATTCAACAATAGATATTTCTGGAAAGGCAAATGTAATAACATTACTGCTTGAAACAAGTGAAGTACACTTAAACCTGAAAAGAATGTTTGTTTAGAAGGAGAACATGTAGCCAGAAAAGAGGTCTGAGTTAGTGCATGGAAACAGTCATAGGAATCACCCCCAAGTACAGCGGGGGTCTGTTGCTCTTAATTCATAGTTGTTACATGTTCATGAGTATTTCATTTCAAGGAAGTAAGTCCCTACAGATAGTCTCAGTTAGTTTTTATCACAAAGAAGAGAATCATATTCCTGTAGTAGAGATGATTTTTAGATGGATTTTTTATAGAGAAATTCAACTCTAATATTAATATTTTATAGAATTTATTATCCTACTCTATTCAGGGAAAACTGCTGAAAAATATGCTGCCTTTCACAAAACATTCTGCCATTTCTCTGACATCACTGTGTACGGATTTGTGCAGCAGGATACTTCTGACCGGGAATGTGGGTAAGTCATACTCAGGGAGTCAGCACTAGGAAGCTCCCCCACCTGCATGACCAAGAGGTGGAGATAAGATAATGCATAGCTTTTATTGAGACAAAAGACTAAGACGGATGCTTCAGCGTGAGAGAGTGTTAGGAATGGCTTGCTGAATAAATGGAACAACGAATGAGTGTCGTGATACCCTAGTCCATTCCCAGCTCTTTATTTAAAGCAAGATATCCTATTTTTTTTTCATCTTTAAATAGGACTACCTATTCCCTCACCTTATATATGGGAAAAGTATAAAGTTTTCATTTTGAATCTTGGAAGAGTTATATTGCATTAATCTTCATTATTAGAGGGAATAATGGCATTAATTAGGAAAGGGATTATTTGTTCTCAATAGGGGACTTTTATATTGATTGTTACAACTCATAGAGTTGGTCTTGATCCTTTCATGTAACACAATTCTCTCTTTTCAAAAAAGATTTTCTTGGGGCTCCTGGGTGGCTCAGTGGGTTAAAGCCTCTGCCTTCAGCTCAGGTCATGGTCTCAGGGTCCTGGGATCGAGCCCCACATCGGGCTCTCTGCTCAGCAGGGAGCCTGCTTCTCTCTCTCTCTCTCTCTCTCTCTCTCTCTCTCTGCCTACCTCTCTGCCTACTTGTGATCTCTCCATCAAATAAATAAATAAAAATCTTAAAAAAAATTTTTTTTAATTTAAAAAAGATTTTCTTTATTTAGAGAGTATGACAGCAGGAGAGAACAAGAGAGAATCTTTTTTTTTTTTTAAGATTTTATTTATTTTTTGAAAGAGAGAGTGAGAGAGAGCATGAGAGGGGAGAAGGTCAGAAAGAGAAGCAGACTCCCCATGGAGCTTGGAGCCTAATGTGGGACTCGATCCTGGAACTCCAGGATCACAACCTGAGCCGAAAGCCGTCACCCAACCAACTGAGCCACCCAGGCACCCCTATAAGAGAGAATTTTAAGCAGGCTCCACGCTCAGTACAGAGCCCCACACAGGGCACAGGGCTCGATATCACAACCCTGAGATCATGACCTGAGAAGAAACCAAAAGTCAGACACTTAACCGACTGAGCTACCCTTGGTGCCCCAACAATTCTCTTTTTCAATGCTGTATTTTCTTTAATTTTTTAAAATAAATCCTGAATTTTCTTTCTTTTCATCTCTTCCAACTTTGAAAGATTATGTGTGTATGTGCATGCATTTTTAAATTTTACTAGTGTTTAATTTTAAGTTCTTTAAAACAAACAAACAAACAAAAAACCTACCCAGTGTGTTAGAATTTGTACTGAAACATCATCTTTTCAGTTAAACAAAAGCTTGGCCCACTTTACCTTTCCTTTTGTTCTACACCCACTCCTTCACTTATCATTTGCCAATTTAGTAATCTTGAGATTTGCATGCAAGATACTGCTGTTACATTAATATTTAAATTTTACATCTTCTCTTTAAAGAACATTGTTCTCGTTTCAAAACTTATTTTACAAAAGTCCCAACAAACCAGTTTGTGGCACCAATTAGTTCAATCTTCTAGAAATTACAGAGAATTTTTTTATATTTATATTCAGTAAAATCAGTAACTTTACAATATTTTAAAGTTTAAAGTTATCTTTATTTTATCTGGCTTTCTTGCTCACCGCCTGTCCTATTATACTCCAATATCCTTATTCTTGAACTCTTTCATATGTCCATCTCTATGGTTCATATCATCATTTCTGTTTACAGCCACCCAGAAGAAAAATCTAAGGTCAAGCAAATTTACTTCTTTTAAAAATATATTTGCCTGCATATTTTTGCACTAGCTGTACCTACTATGGCGTAAGTTTTTTCTAGCAAAATACATAGAACTAAAATCTGACATTATCTATAGAATTCTCCGACCGTATCTCTCTCAGGGTTACTAATAGGGAACACCTCATTATCACATAGCCCTGCTGTTTCTTGAGGTTTGTGTTTTTTGTTGTGATCTAGAAAACTAGAGTGGGTGGGTCTGGGATCCAATCAAGCTTCAGCTATATTATAATTAAAGAAGACTTGTAGGTTATGACCTTAGGCTTCCTTTTTCTGTGCTACTGTAGATGTTAACAGAGCTATGTAGGTTGCTGTCTAGTCACTGTTTTAAATCAGGAATCCCCAGACATTGGTTGTTGCTTTTTTGTTGTTAAATAGCTTTTTTTTTTTAATTTCAGTTTTAAGTTCACAGAAAATTTTCAGTAGAAATTACAGAGAGTTCTCATACACATCCTGCCCTCATTCTCCCCAATACAGTCCTCCCCGACTTAAAAAAAAAAAAAAAGATTTATTTATTTGAAAGAGAGCATGCATGCAGGGGGCTAGGGGTGAAGGGGCAGAAAGAGAGGGGGAAACGTCTCAAGCAGACTCCCTGATGAGCGTGGGGACCCAATGGAAGAGCTCAGTCCTGAGCCGAGATCAGACCTGAGCCGAAAGCAAGAGTGGGGCGCCTGACGGACTGCGCCCCCAGGAGCCCCTGGCTGCCCCCGCTTTCGATATCCTGCAGGAGAGCGGTATGTCTGTTACAACTGCAGCATCTACAACGACTTGTCAGTATCATCCAAAATGCGTGGGTCACGCTGGGGTTCGCTCTTGGCCGTGTGTGTTCTATGGGTTTTGACAAATGTCTGGGGACAAGCATCCACCATTCTAATACCTTGGAGAGTAGTTCCAGCAAAAATCCCCTCTGTCCTGCCTATCCTTCCTTCCCTCCTCCCCAACTTCTGGCAATTATCGATCTTTTTATTGCCTCCACAGTTTTGCTTTTCACAGAAAATCGTAGTGGAAATCACACAGTATAGAGCCTTTTCTTATTTCTTTCATTTAGAAATAACCCATTTACGTTTCCTCCGTGTGTCTTCATGGCTTGGTGTCTCATTTCTTTTTAGTGCCGAGTAAGATTCCACTGTCTGGATGGACAGAGTTTATTCACCCATCCACCTGCTGAGGGACACCTTGGTTACTTCTGAGTTGTGGCAATAATATCCAAAGCTGCTATAGACTTCTGCGTGTGTGTGTTTGTGTCGAAAACAGCTTTCAGTGCCTTTGGGCATATACCAAGGAGTACAGTGCCGGATCGTACAGTAAGAGCGTGTTTAATTTTGTGAGAAACTTCCCAACTGTCTCCCGAAACAGCCATGCCATTTGGCATTCCCACCAGTGACGAATGAGCGTTCCTGTTGCTCCACGTCCATCTCAACATTTGGTGTCCTCGATGTTTTGGATTTGGGCCGTTTTAAAAGCCTTGTAATGGTATCTCCTTGTGGTTTTCACTTGCATTTCTCTACTGATGCACAATGTGGATTACCTTTTCAGATACTTTTTTTGCCATCTGTCTATTTTCTTGGTGAGGGGTCTGTGCAGATCTTTGGCTTTTTTTTTAAATCAGGTTGTTAATTTTCTTATTGTTGACTTCTAAGAGTTTTGGTATATTTGGGATAAGAGTCCTTTATCAAATATGCCTTTCACAAATATTTTCCCCCAGTCCGTGGCTTGTCTTTCTGTTCTCTCAATAGCGTCTTTTGCAGAGCAGAACTTTTCAATTTTTTAAAGATTTATTTATTTGAGAGACAAAGAGCACAGAAAAGGGGGTCAGACAGAGAGAGAGAATCTCCAGCAGACTCCCCACTGAGTGGGAAGACTGACTCGGGGTTTGATCCCAGGACCCTGAGATATGACCTGAGCCAAAATCAAGAGTTGAACACTTAATGGACAGAGCTACCCAAGTGCCCCTGGAAGTTTTCAGTTTTAAAGAAGTCCAGCTTGTCAATGCTTTCGTTCTTGGACTGTAACTTTGCTGTTGTGTCTAAAAAGTCATTGCCAAACCTAAGGTCATTTAGACTTTCTTCTAGTTCTCTACTTATACTGTTACCCTTAGTGTTATTTTGAACTGGTTTGTTTATTTGTGTGTGCATTTGTGTGGGAAAGGTGTAAGGTGTATATCTAAACTGAGATTTTATATCATGAATTGGTGTTGAATTTCATCAACTGCTTTTTCTGTATCTATTGCTGTGATCATATGATTTTTCTTCATTAGCCTGTTGATGTGATGGATTACATTAGTTGGTTTTTAAATGTTGTCCATTGTGTATAATTTTTTTCTTTCTTTTTTTTTTTTTTTAGAGAGAGAGAGCACGAGAAGGGATAGGGGAGGAGGAGGAGAGGGAGAGAGAGAACCTCAAGCAGGCTGCATGCTCACCCAGTATGAAGCCCAACTCAGGGCTTGATCCCAGCGTCATGACCTGAGCTAATACATCTTGGATTCAACTTGCTATTATTGTGTTGGGGGGTTTGTAACTATGTTTATAGGAGCCATTAGTTTATAGTTTTCTTATGATATCTTGTCTGGTTTTGGTATTAGGGCGTGCTGGCCACACTGAAGAAGTTAAGAAGTATTCCCTTTCGCTTCTGTATTCTGGAAGAATTTGTAGAGAATTGTTAAGATTTCTTCTTTAAATGTGTGCTGGATTCACCATTAAATCCATTTTGACCTAGTGGGTTCTGCTTGGGAATGTTATTAATTACTTTAATTTCTTTAATAATATAGGCCTATTAAGGTTATTTATTTCTTCTTGTGTGAGCTTTGGCAGGTTGTGTCTCTCAAGGAATTGTTCCGTTTCATTTGTGTTATTAAGTCTGTAGGCATAGAATTCATAGTTTCCTTTATTATGCTCTTAATTCCCCTGATATTTTTTTCTTAGTCAGCCTGGCTGGAAGTTTATCAATTTTATTGATCTTTTTAAAGAACCAGCTTTTGGGGGGCACCTGGGTGGCTCAGTCATTAAGCATCTGCCTTTGGCTCAGATCATGATCCCAGAGTCCTGTCCCTCCCCTGCTGCTCTCTCACATGCTGTCCCTCTCTCTCTCTCTGTCAAATAAATAAATAAAATCTTTGGGGGGGGGGAACAGCTTTTGGTTTCATTGATTTTTTTCTATTGGGCTCCTCTTTTCAGTTTCGTTGATATCTGCTCAGATTTTTATTATTTCTCTCCTTCTGCTTACTTTGGATTAATTTTTTTTAATTTTTTTTTAAATTTATTTATTTGTCAGAGAGAGAGAGAGAGAGAGCACAGGCAGACAGAGTGGCAGGCAAAGGCAGAGGGAGAAGCAGGCTCCCTGCCGAGCAAGGAGCCCGATGTGGGACTCGATCCCAGGATGCTGGGATCATGACCTGAGCTGAAGGCAGCTGCTTAACCAACTGAGCCACCCAGGCGTCCCACTTTGGATTAATTTGCTCTTATTCACCTAGTCCTAAAATGGAAGCTTGGATTATAGCTCTTCCTTTTTTTCTAACATGTGCATATAAATTTCCCTGTAAGCACTGTTTCTGCTGCTTTACTCAAATTTTGATGTCATATTTTCATTTTTATTTAGTTCAAAATATTTAAAGATTTCTCTTGAGTTTTTTTTCTATGATCTATAATTTAGAAATATATTGTTTCATCTCTACTTATTCTGGGATTTTCTGGCTTTCTTTTTCTTATTGATCTCCAATTTATTCTATTGTAAACTGAGGGCATTCACTGTATGATTTCTATTATTTCAAATTTGTAAAGGTGTAATTTATGGTTCAGAACGTGGTCTGTCTTGGTGAATGTTCCAGGAGAACTTGAGATTAATACATGTTGGGTGCAGCAGTCTACAGATATTAATTATATCTAGTTGGCTGACGGTGGGTTTTTTTTTTTAAGATTTTATTTATTTATTTGACAGACAGAGATCACAAGTAGGCAGAGAGGCAGGCAGAGAGAGAGGGGGAAGAAGGCTCCCTACTGAGCAGAGAGCCTGAAGTGGGGCTCGATCCCAGGACCCTGGGATCATGAACTGAGCCGAAGGCAGAGGCTTAACCCACTGAGCCGCCCAGGTGCCCACTGATGGTGTTTTTGAGTTCACCTATGTCTTTACTGATTTTTTGCCTGCTGGATCTGTCCATTCTCATGTCCATTTCTCATAGAGGGGTGCTGAAGCTTCCAACAATGAAAGGGCATTATCTATTTCTCCTCTCAATTCTGTCAGTTTTCACCCCAACTAACTTCACACTGTAATGTTAGGCATGTGCATGTTAAGGATTGAGGTCTTCTTGGACAACTGACCCCTTTATCATTACGTAATGCACCCGATCATTCTTGATCATTTCTCTTTCTCTGAAGTTTTCTCTGTTTGAAACATAGCTGCTCTTGCTTTCTTTTGATTAGCATTAACATGGCAAACCCTTCTCTATCCCTTTACTTTTAATCTATAATGTATCCTTATGTATATGTATATGTATCCTTATGTATAAAGTGGATTTCCTGTAGGCAACATATAATTGGATATTGTCTTTTAATCCATTCTGATAATCTGTCTAAGTGGCTTACTTAGACTGTTGACATCTAAAGTGATTATTGATATAGTGAATTAATATCTATTATATTTCTTAATGTTTTCTATTTGTTACCCTTGTTTTTTTGTTCTTAGTTTTGTCTTTCACTCTCTTTCTGCCTTTTACTGTTATAAACGCCTAAGTCAAATTAGTTTGGTGGTCTGGGTAGTATCTGCTTAGATAACATGATATCTAACTAAAGATTCCAATGTTTACATTTTATACAGAAGGACATGTTATCCTTTGCAGTATTAGTTCCTTCCTGGATCCGCCTCATGAAGAAAAGGTAAGAACTTTAGCCTTAGTTTAATTCATGAACCAGCACATACTAATGAACCATTTCTCTGTGCTAGATATGACAAAAGACAGAACAACACATGACTCCCTATTCTTGAGTCATATATAATACTATTGAATCTTTCTTTTTTACGATTTTATTTGTTAATTTGAGAGAGAGAGAGAATGAGAGAGAGAGCAAGCATGGGAGGGAGAAGGTCAGAGGAAGAAACAGACTCCCCGGTGAGCAGGGAGCCCCATGCAGGACTCGATCCCGGGACTCCAGGATCATGACCTGAGCTGAAGGCAGTCACTCACCCACCTGAGCCACCCAGGCTCCCAATACTACTGGATCTTAAGAGTACTCCTATCTTGATGGGCGCCAAGAAATGTATAGAATTGTTGAATCATTAAATGGCACACCTTAAACTAATATAACATTGTATGCTAATTATACTTAAAATAAAAACAGAAACAAGCTATGTGCCAAATAACAATGGTTTAGTGGTGAAAAGAGAGGATGAATGAGTGAGGGAGACCACGGTCAGCTGCTTTATGTCATCTTCATGTTTTCACTTACTTGAGAGAATCTATGCAGAATCCCGGAGCTTAAAAGGGTTCACACATCATCTAGTCCTCCATAGTCAGTTTCCATAGCTTCTATGTCTCCACAGAAGGAGATCCTATAACTTTTCCTTACAAGTCTAATCTAGTGTCCAACCATTATAAATAAGTCATGGGGATGAAAAGTACAGCATAGGGAATTCAGTCAACAATGCTGCAATGACTTTTGAGGGTGACAGATGGCAGCCATGCTTATCGTGATGAGCACCGTGTAATGTACAGAATTATCTAATCTGTGTTGTACACTTGTAACTAACATAACATTGTGTGTCAACTATACCTCAATTTCAAAGAAAGAATCTCTTCCTCACATCTAGGCTAAATCCTCCTTGTAATTCAAACATGTTTTATGCTCTTTTTAGTGTTAATGCAATGTAAATGTCACCAATCTTATTCATAACCATATAAATATTCATTTTTGTGAAAATGTGGATATACAAATATAGCTACATATGTTATAAAGACTCAACACTAATTAAAGGTTGCAGGAACGAAGCACTGTTTTACCCCAGGCTTATTTCCCTTTACGTTCGTATTTCAAATCCAAAAAGCAAGCAAATAGCAATTTTTTTGCTTTGGGATTATAGGCAGTGACATATGGTTATGTAGATGAGGATTGGATTCCTTGCAGAGTGTCACAGAGTGGTTACTGTTTCAAACATTATTTCATTTGATCCATAGAATTTTCTTTTTGTTTCCAGGAACAAATTAGTTTTATAATGTTCAGATGTTTAGCTTTAGTATGATTATCTCCACTTTGCCCAGGGGAAACCAGAGACTGGCTTGCCTAGGAGTGCACAGACAGGTAGTGACTAAGCTGGGGCTAGAACCAGGCTTCTGATCCTCAAATCCAATATTCTTCCCTTATATATAACCCTTGCTACTATCAAATAGAAAACAACGTTCAAGGGCGCCTGGGTGGCTCAGTGGGTTAAGCCTCTGCCTTCAGCTCGGGTCATGATCCCAGGATCCTGGGATCGAGCCCCACATCGGGCTCTCTGCTCGGTGAGAAGCCTGTTTCCTCCTCTCTCTCTGCCTGCTGTGATCTCTGTCGAATAAATAAATTTTAAAAATTAAAAATTAAAAAACCAACGTTCAAACTCACGAAGCACAGAGTTTCATTTATCAACAGCTATAAATGGCCTACAGTCAAGGCATGTTGTGAGAGGAATGAAAACAAATAACTTTCTTGAGCCATTTATAGGTGGAAAGTTATCTATTTTCTCTGAATTGCGATTATTATCATATTCCATTATTAATTTTAAGACATAAAAATATGACCCAAAGTCTGTAGTTTTGTAAATGGACTTTCCATAAACTGGTAAACAAGACCTTTACATTTAGAGGAAAATCTTAAAATTGAAGCTGTAACATAATATCGAATTAGACTTCAAGCATTTTTACCAACTTAAAAGCAAAAACTTTAATCACTTATTTGAAATTCTTCCATATTCAATCTCATTTTAACGTTTTCTGGATGTGGACAATGTATTTTTCCACTTCGTACGTGGCTGCCTATTTACAAATATACAACAGAGTCCGGTTATAGGAGGCCTCGCCTCTGCACAGACCAGTCTGTACCATGAAGGAAGCCAATTGCAGTTATAGATTACAACTACAACCAAAACTTAATAGGTCAGTCTATTAATGATTGATTATTAATCAATAATTGATTAATAATCAATAAATTAATCATTTAATCAATAATCAATTAATCGATAAAATAATTTAATCAAAATAATCAATTAATAATCAATAAAATGATTGATTATTTATCAATCATTAATAAATAATTGATAATTATTTAATTATAAATATATCTATATTAATAATTAATGATTAACAATTACTAGTTATTTAAAAGATGCTCCATGTAATATAGATTTTATTTATTTATTTATTTGAGAGGGAGAGAAAGAGAGAGAGGGAGAATGAGAGGAGAAAAGTTAGCAGGAGAAGCAGACTCCCTGCCGAGCAGGGAGCCTTATGTGGGACTCGATCCTGGAACTCCAGGATCATGAACTGCGCTGAAGGCGGTCACTTAACCAATTGAGCCACCCAGGCACCCCATGTAATATAAACATTCTAAGAGACAGGATAGTCAAAATCTGTCCACCAAAAGATAAATCGTACATATAATAAAACACATGGGTCCACAGAAAAAAAAAGTCTTTGAGCAGTGTTTTTCTAATATAAGTTGTAACCCACTTTTGGGTCATAAGATCAATTTAAGGGCGGTGACTCTATTTTCCTTAAAAAAAGGGAATGGAGTGGAATGAAATGCAGCAGAACACACTAGACAGTAGCAGTGTGCGCGCACCGAGTTAGGGTCAGTATCTGTGTGTGAATGATCCTGAAACGCATTCAGAACGCACGTGCAGGTATTTTAGCTGTTTACTGGATCATGAAGCAAATGCATTTCTTACTGTAGCTATGGCACACATAGTAGAGAAACACTCGCTTTAGAGAAGAATCCCATCCCAAGGCAGAGAAAGAGCTCTTGGATGCCAAGATGTTCTTGATCAGCTATGAGATAAGAAGAAGTAGGAGAGGGACGCCTGGGTGGCTCAGTTGGTTAAGCGGCTGCCTTTGGCTCAGGTCATGATCCCAGCGTCCTGGGATCAAGTCCCACATGGGGCTCCTTGCTCGGCGGGGAGCCTGCTTCTCCCTCTGCCTCTGCCTGCCACTCTGTCTGCCTGTGCTCGCTCGCTCTCTCTGACAAATAAATAAATAAAATCTTTAAAAAAAAAAAAAAAGAAGGAGGAGAAGGCAGATTTCCCCCTGGTTTTCTAAGAACAACTTGAGGGAGCTGAGTCAGAAAGCCAAGAAATGTAGGAGGAATTGTGTCTGGCCTTGGTTAGAGTCTAAATGAGTAGGAGACTCGTAGGATAACTCCCAAGCTTCCAGAATTCTAGCCACACAAATGCTCTAGGTAGATGACCCAGGAAGAAGTCATCTTGATCTGGGATCATCAGGGAAAGAAAGGAAACGAGCTTGAAGGGGACGCTGCTGCAGAGCCAGCTCCCCACTTGGCAAATGTAGTTCCCACAATGTAGGCCTTTTGAAGGATTTACACTTGAGGATAACACACAGCTTGAAGGAACATCCCAGTCAAAGAACAAAATAGCCAGGCCTATCTCTGGATAAAATTTGAGGCTGGAAAGTTTTGCCAGCCTCCCCTTTGGTCCTTACCTTTCATCTCTGCTCCCTCCTGCTCCTGATTCCACTCTGCCTTGGCCTCCCCAGTGCCCCTCCTCCTAAGGCTTTTCCTTCATCTGTTCGTTTTGTAATCCTCAACTAAATGCACTGTTAATCCTCATTTAAATGAGAAATTGCTAAAGACATAAGATCTCTCCTCTCCCAGGGATATGCGGATATTAGCAGACACCTGACCCTGGAGTCTCGGCACCTGAGCCAAAAAGGCTCATGGGGAGAGGACGACATCTTGTACAGATGTCCACACCATTCCCTCAGATGCTTGGCTCATTAGTGGTGAATGGTTTTGCTCAAGATTGGATTTTGATCAGCGTATACTTACTGCAAGGGATATGTTTTATTGTTGCTCTCTAGAAACTGAAGCAGCTGCTGGTCTGGCGTGCTCATTCTTTAGAAATTATTCAAGTCATCTATATAGAAGACAAACACTTGGTGCTTACTGCCTCCATCGATGGCTCAGTGAGGTATGGACCTTCCTATTGTGAACTTGGGGTTTTGAGCATGAGAAGTCAAAATTTGGGTCTAAAGTTCAAGTATATATCATGAATACACTCTTGATTGGGTAATTAAAATAAATAAATCCATGAACAAACAGTCCCACGCACAAAGGGCTTCAAAAAGACGGCCATGGTTTGGAATTCTTTTCCATGCTCAAGGAGATGAGATGCCTTGCTCATTCACACTGGAAGAATAACAAATACTTAATTAAAAGTGTTTTTTGGTGGACTTGTTTGGAAGAGTTAAGCAAGTTGATTATCTCAGAGAGATAGACCCACACCCAGGGAAGGCCACAGGAGACGGGATCAAAGGTCACAGAGAAAATAGTAGCAAAGTGCAACTTAATGCTGAGAAAAATGGGAGTGAGCTGATGTTTTCACAGACAATGGGATTGATTTTGCAAAGTCTACTTGTTTCTCATCACCTGGATAATGCCAAGGTTACACACACAAAATGCTGAACACACACATACACATACTCATAGACAAAGAGAAAGGAAACATCACGACACTTTGTGAGACCAATTGCTGCATATTAAAATGCCTCAAAATCATGGTAATGAATTATTCTCTTGGGAGAATAAAGTCAGGAATGATCGAGAGAGGTAGAGAGACTTCAAAGTGTATTGGAGAGCTCAAACATAGTGAAGGCAAAAGGAAGGAGTATCTGACGTCGTATAAAAGACCCTGTGTGGACCTGAGGCTGATCTGGATCTTCGCCTTGGAAGAAAACAGCCACCAACGGATTGTAAATGAAGGACTGACATCATCTGATTTACATTTTTTAAAAAAATAACATGTAGGGAATGGATTTCAGAGCAGCAAAGTGGGAGCGGAGAGAACAGTTTGAAGTCTGTGCTGACGGCAGTGGCCTGGACTGGGGCAGCCCCAACCATGCTGCAAGGAAATAGTCTGGGTCCAAGAACTGTCTAGGGGGTAAAACGTGGGAGACAGAAACTTTAACTGAAAGGGGAGGTAAGCGACAGATGTCAAGAATATCTCCTGGCGGGACGCCTGGGTGGCTCAGTTGGTTAAGCAGCTGCCTTCGACTCAGGTCATGATCCCGGCGTCCTGGGATCGAGTCCCACATTGGGCTCCTTGCTCGGCAGGGAGCCTGCTTCTCCCTCTGCCTCTGCCTGCCACTCTGTCTGCCTGTGCTTGCTCACTCTCTCTCCCTCTCTCTCTGACAAATAAATAAATTTTAAAAAATTAAAAAAAAAAAAAGAATATCTCCTGGCTTGTACAACTCAGTGAATGTTGGTACCATGTGTGAAGAAAGGGGGTGCCCAAAGAGGAAGATATTTTGAGTGTGGAAGAGGGAAGGTCAGCTTGTAGAAATGTTGAGTTAGAGGTGAGTCTGTGGGGGTAAGGTCAACCTGGGGTCCAATGGAGCTTTTCCTCAGCCAGAAAGGAAATCTGTTGTTTTATTCATAGGAAAAGTTAAGGACATGACATTTCATTATTATAGATGGTTTTCACGACTCTGTCCCTTGGGTCTCTGTTCCAGCTTATTTTCAGCTACCTGTCAGCAGAAGTGCTAATTGGGGATGGTAGCACAAGCACGTCACACACACACACACACACACACACACCCCCCACATGTCACATGTGCCCACAGACCCAGTTGTTAAAAAGCAGTCCCTGCTCAGACCAGTCACCCTTGGCACGGAGAAATCACTTTCAAGATTCCTTCAAGTGAAGATCTCCCTGGATACGCAGCTCAGAAAAAGTAGCTCTATGAATAGCTCTCTGAGACAGTTCTCGCTATAACTAAGCTCTGTCCTTTCGCGAACACTAGCTGCCGCTTTCTAGCAGGGTAGGCAATTTTAACACTAAAGCTTTCTCGTCAAAGAGATGATGATTTTATACTAGGAAAAACTGTAATAAATTTAGGCTCAGCTCTTGGACAGAGGCTAGAAGGGCTGAAGATCTGTATCTGAGGCACAGGAAGTCAGGCTGCGAGGCGGGACCGATCATCTAGGAGAAGTCCACATGCAGGAGGAGGAAATGCCACAAAACCAAGGAGAGCAGAAGCTGCTTCAGGTCTGCCCAAGAACACAGGGAGTTTGGAGCTGTCCTGAAGGTAGTCCTTACCCTCTAACTTCCATGCTGGAAAGGCTGCTCCATTTCACTTTGGTCAAGTCTCTAGCAAGGGCACAGTTTTGGTAGAGTGTTGGGGAATTCAAATATGTACGGGATATGAAGTGTTTATGCTACATTCTTAGGATGCTGTCAGATGTGAGCAGTGCTGGCTGGATCCCTCTGCTGTCTTCTCCTCAACGGCTGCCCCCTTGACCTGGGAAGCCCCTTGGACTTTGTGGAATTACCTCTTAACTCATTTAGCTTGTCCTCCTCACGGGTCACGATGACTGTGTCCATTGCTACTCTGAGGTTGAAATCAAGATATAAAGGTCTTCCACAAAGCGTTTTGTTTTTCTTTGAGACCTAGAGCACATCCTCCTGCAAACGACATTCTGTAATACTTTAAAGCAAGTGGCCTGCTAGAGGGACCTCATGCACTGAACCGATGGAGAAATAATGAATACAGATGGGAGCCATTTCTTCTGCCATTTAAGAGCTCAGGCCTAAGAAATTAGTATGGTGTTTCCTTCATAGTGGGAATTACGGACAGAGGTTGAGAGTATGTTGGTAATAGGAAAAGAGTCCGTATGAAACCCATCCCACAAGTTCTCCTGATGTGGATACGGAGGTAAACAGCTGAGATATGGCCCACTCAAAGGCCTAATTCAGCTAATGCCCAGCCAGCATGAGTTCTGATCACCTTGAATGAGCAGGGTTATTCTGGGAAATATGTGTTCCTTGAATGGGTTTCATAAGTACAGATTCAAGTTGAGAGTTCCTAAAATTGTTGTAGATTAGAACTAAAAAAAAAAATGGATCTGCTCTGATTAGTTTCATGTATTTAATAGGAAGAGTCCTAGAATCAAGCTCCAAATCCCTAATGCATCAGTGAAAAATCCATATAAATGATCCAATAAACAGAATAACTTCCACTGAATTCCAGTCACTTTCTTCTCTCTACCTTTGCCTCTCCTCAGGCTCTGGCATGCCTTCAGTGGTCATTACTGTGGGTATTTTGGACAGCGAAGAATGTTCGAAATATCACAATCAAGTGATTTCATTTTGCCATGTGATGTTAATGAATATCCGGTAGAAATAAAAGAAGAAAACAAGTTCACAGAGAAGAAGCAAAAATATGAATATCCTCTGGTATTTGACTGGCAAAAGTAAGACCATTGTTTCTGTTTTTTGTTTTGTTTTGTGTTATATTGTTTTTATTTTTTTAAAGATTTTATTTATTTATTTGACAGAGAGAGAGAGAGATCACAAGAAGGCAGAGAGGCAGGCAGAGGGGGAGGGAGAAGCAGGCTCCCCACTGAGCAGAGAGCCTGATGTGGGGACTTGATCCCAGGACCCTGAGATCATGACCTGAGCCAAAGGCAGAGGTTTAACCCACTGAGCCACCCAGGCACCCCATGTTGTGTTGTTTTTAGATGAACAGACAAGAATTAAACTCTTATGCTACTGTGACACTGGGCTAGACGTAGAGAATTCAAAGGTGAACAGTCCAGGGCTTTTCAATAATGTCACAGTCCAGGGGAGGGGAGAAATATGGAAACAAAAAACTACAATTCAATATAATGGTACTTCTAAGAAAATTAATTCTTAAGATAATCACAGAGGAATAAGGGGATATAACCAAACAAAGAGGACCAAAGAGGCAATTTTGGTATTCTTTGCTTAGTTGAATCCTATTTAAGGAAAAGCACTAATTAATGAAACACTATGATACATCATCAAGTTTTTCAAGACTTAGCAGTCCAGTGAGCCAACAAAGAAGACTTGGTAGGAAATAGAGCAAAGAAAGTTTATAGAGGCCAAATAACAATGGGCTCTTGGTATGGGCCAACATAAGGATTTTAAACTTTAGAGAAATCACACAAAATACACAAGAGGAAAAGGTCTGAAGAAAAGGATAGTGAGTTTGGTTTTGGACAGGTTTACGTTTAAATGCTTGTGGGACATCCAAGTGGAGATATTTAATGAGCATTAAGATAGACCCACCTGGATGCCAAAAAGAAAGCCACAAACAAGTGCTTGAGAAAAAAAATAGGAGACATGAGGTGACAATCGTATAGATTACTTTGTAAGGAAGTCAGATAGCTCTAAATTTGAACAAGAGTTTGATTCATGGGCTTGATTGTGTCTCAGGGATGCAAGCATAACTTAAAGGCTTGAAGGAAGAGAACAATCCCCCAGGAGGAAACAGGGAGTTGGTGGAAGGTGTTTTGTGCTTTTGTAATGCTCAATTCTGGTTTTGAGTGATTGGATCTTTGTCATAATGGAAGAGATCAGTGCTCATTTGAGTTCAACATCAGCAAAGCCTGGTGGATAACCTCAGGGGACCAGTCCTACCTGGACTGGCAACATGGAATAGATCAGCGTTGGGGAAACTGACTAGATGAGCCCAAAGTGAGAAGAATCAGAGGGGATTGTCTAAAATAAAGTCCTTTAGGAAAATCCCAAGTGGGTCAAAGCTGGAGAGACTCAGTGCCATCATCTAGTCCGACAGCTGGTAGAATAAATAGGAAGTGAGACTAAGAGTCACAATCCACATAGAATTTGGATTAAGACAGGACTGGTTTGAGAAAAATCAACAAGGATTCCAAGTGACTGCCAAACCCTGCTGAAGTGCTCAAGGCTAACCAGCAAGAGCCCTGGAGAAGAAGTCTTGCCAAAATGTGAGAGGTGGTGTCATAGAGCCAAGACTCATCAAGATGTGGTAAAGATCACCAAGCAAAGCTGGTTAATCTCCCTTGGGTAATTGCTGAGCCTTGACCACAACCATCTGTCTTAGTACTCAAAATTGTATATTCTAATTTGGTCATATGCATCTCCTTCACTAACTCTGTGAGTTCCTTGAAGATTAAGACCATGTTCTGTATGTACATCTTTCTATACCCAGGTCCTAGCTTAATGCTTCGCACACCGTAGGCGCGCCCAAGGTACTCGAGTGCGCAAACAGGGAGTGACTTAAGTCCAGCCATAGCATCATCAGGACCGGTGCCATGGGAGCCAGAGAACCGGGGACCCAGAGAAAGAAGGATGTAATGGATATTTGTTTAGTAGGCAGAGAACAAAAGATGTGGGTATGCGCTGAACAGTTTTCTTTGTATCTTTCTATGCAGATGGAAAAAAATGAGCTCAATGTCTTTGCTTTTCAAACGTACGCCTCCCAAGGCCTTTGAAGTGGATCATGACTTTAAGTTTTTCAAGTCTCTTTCTTCTCCTAAGGTAGCCATGAAACAAAGAACAAAAAAATCCCAAACAAACAAGAGAAAGCTCTTGGCTTTTGTTTTCCTGCATTTAGATATCCCCAGTCTATTAGCTTTCTATTGCTGCTCTTAGGAATTACTACATACTTGATGGTTTAAACAACACGACCTAATTATCTTACAGTTCTGTGTGTCAGAATTCTGACCTGGGTGTGCCTCGGCTAAAATTAAGATGTTGCCAGAGCTCTGTTCCTTTTCTGGAGGCTCTAAGGGAGAATCTCATTGCTTTAGTTTGTGGCCCTCTTCCTTCGTCCTCAAAGCCAAAAATATGGTTTCTCCCTGATGGTTCCCCTGGGGTCACAAGTCTCCAACCTAGTGGGAAATGTTCTCTGCTTTTAAGGATGCCTATGATTAGATTGGGCCCCCCTGGAAAATCCATCTCCAGGTTCCTGACCTTAATCACATCTGCAAAAAAAAAAAAAAATTTTTTTTTAAAAATCACATCTGCAAAGTCCCTTTTGCCAAGCGAGGCCGTGTAGTCACAGGCTGGGTGGAGGTGGGGGGCAGATAGGATGTGGACATCTTTGGTTGCTATGATTCTGCCTATCACAGACTGACACACATCAATGCAGAATTAGGATAGAAATGGGTCCTGCTATTCATTCTATTTCTAATATTCCTAAAGAGTGTATATAGCACAAGCTGATTTCTTCAAGATCTTCCACACAATGAACCAAACTTAACCTTTCTAAACATATCTCCCATTATTAACCTACTGTTGCCCTACCCTCTACAAATCAGGCTAGTTGTTTCCTGAGCATTCCTGTCTTCTGTCCCTTAGTTCGCCTGAGCTGTCCTTGCCACATCCAAGGCTTTCTCTGCCTGTCAAGTCCATCCTACATTTGTAACTGACAAAGGATTAGTATCTAGAATACAAAAGAACTCCTAAGAAATCAATAAGAAAAAAAGACAGTCCAATTTAAAAAATGGTCAAATACTTGAATAGATCACAAAAGGAAAAAGAAAAACTGCCAGTAAGCACATGATGAAGTGCTCAGCCTCATTGGTAAAAGGTGGAAATTCATATCAATAACATTAGGAGGTACCATTTTACACCCAGCAGATTGGCAAATATCGGAAAGTCTGAGTCTACCAAGGGCCAGTGTGCATTTGGCACAATCAGAACACTAATCTGGTGGTGGGAGTTGTGCGAATTGCTCAAAGCACTTGGGAAAACAATTTAACATTAACCAGTAAAGTTGAAAATAGGTATAGCCTACTAGAGATATCCCCTAAAGAAACCCTTAAACACGGACTCAGGAGACGGGTACATGGATGCTCAGAGCAGTAGTCTGTAATAGCAAAACCTGAAAGCAGCCCAAGTGCTCGTGAACAGTGTAATCGGTACATGATTATAACACATTTGTAGATTAGGATTCTATGGAGCTGTGAACATAAACGGACCAAATAACACTCTCCTATATGGATAATAGTCTGACGCATGCTACTGAATGAAAGAGTGTGCTTAAGAACATGTAGGTAACGGTGGGGAGGGCATGTGCTATGGTGAGTGCTGTGAATGGTGTAAGACTGACGACTCACAGACCTGTGTCCCTGAAACCAGTAATACATTATATGTTAATTTAATATCCCTGATATGAGGAAGTGGAGATGCAACATGGGGGGTTAGGGGGGTAGGAAAAGAAGAAAAGAAACAAGATGGGATCGGGAGGGAGACAAACCATAAGTGACTCTTAATCTCACAAAACAAACTGAGGGGTGCTGGGGGGAGGGGGGAGGGAAAGGGGGGTGGGGTAATGGACATTGGGGAGGGGATGTGCTATGGTTAGTGCTGTGAAGTGTGTAAACCTGGCGATTCACAGACCTGTACCCCTGGGGATAAAAATACTTTATATATTTATAAAAAATAAAAAAATTTATAAAATATATATATATACCTATGTGTAATTATCATTTATATAAAAGTCAAAAAGAGGCAAAACTAAAAATATTGCTAAAAATCATAAAAGATAAAAGTATACAAATAAAAGCAAGACAATTAAAAATACAAAATTCAAGACAGTCATTACATTTAAGGGCAGATGAAAAGGACTGAGAACCTCAAAGCTGATGGTATTGTTTCAATATGTAAAACGGAGCAGTGGGTCCATGAGTGTTCATTCTATCATTATTCTTTTACACTATCAACTTCATATTTGATAAATACTTACATTTTTTCCAAATGAAACCATTTCCACAACCCCCACCTTTCTGTCCAGATGGCACTTGGCTGCTCCCAGAGGGCAGGAGCACAGACGGGAGAGGGTCCAGGATGTGGAGTGTGACAGACTTAGGTTTAATCTCAGATAAATTATTATATCTCTTTCCTCATTGGAAAGCCCTTCAAAGTATTGTTGTGAGGCTTAGTTGAGAAAAAGGTACACCTGTTACATCCCAGATACTCAACAAATGTTAAACCACCTTCCCCGACAACCCATCTCTCCTGCTTGTGTCTTCCAGCATATTCAGTAAATTACTGTGTTCTCTAGTGAACCAGAATATTTGTATACTTACTTTACTGCCTACCCACCACTGAGTCCTAAGTTCTTTATGGCCAAAGACATAGGCCTAGCACATAACAGATACAAAATTTTGTTGAATAGGATTGAAATAGCACAACCTAAAAATATAAAGATTGGCATATACTTTTAATATCCTCTTCCAATTTGAAAATAAGAAACAATATTCTAAAGTAATTTAACTGAAGCATTAAATACATTCGGGGAAATCTGGAGCAAAGTTTTAAAGCTCTTGAAACAAGTGCCCCAAGGATCTACTCCTTTGGACACCTTTGTCTTCTCAAATGGTTGGTAAAATAGCAAAACTTTAATGCTAAAGTTGAATTAAAACACCTTTTTCTTACAAATTAAAACCACAATGAGATATCACCTCACACCAGTCAGAATGGCTAAAATTAACAAGTCAGGAAATGACAGATGCTGACGAGAATGTGGAGAAAGGGGAACCCTCCTACACTGTTGGTAGGAATGCAAGCTGGTGCAACCGCTCTGGAAAACAGCGTGGAGGTTCCTCAAAAAGTTGAAAATAGAACTACCCTATGACCCAGCAATTGCACTACTGGGTATTTACCCTAAAGATACAAACGTAGTGATCCGAAGGGGCACGTGAACCCGAATGTTTATAGCAGCAATGTCTACAATAGCCAAACTATGGAAAGAGCCTAGATGTCCATCAACAGATGAATGGATAAAGAAGATGTGGTGTATATACACGATGGAATACTATGCAGCCATCAAAAGAAATGAAATCTTGCCATTCGCAACAACGTGGATGGAACTAGAGGGTATCATGCTTAGTGAAATAAGTCAATCGGAGAAAGACAACTATCATATGATATCCCTGATATGAGGAAGTGGAGATGCAACATGGGGGACTAGGGGAGTAGAAAAAGAAGAAAAGAAACAAGATGGGATTGGGAGGGAGACAAACCATAAGTGACTCTTAATCTCACAAAACAAACTGAGGGGTGCTGGGGGGAGGGGGGGAGGGAAAGGGGGGTGGGGTAATGGACATTGGGGAGGGTATGTGCTATGGTTAGTGCTGTGAAGTGTGTAAACCTGGAGATTCACAGACATGTACCCCTGGGGATAAAAATATGTTTATAAAAAAAATTTTAAAAAAATAATAAATAAATAAATAGATAAATAAATAAATAAAAATTTTAAAAAAAGAAAAACAAAACAAAACAAAACAAAAACCCACCTTTTTCTTAGGAATCTCTGATTTTTGCCAGAATCTTGTTTTGCCCATTCATTTTCTTTTTCAATTGTATAAAATGTATTCATTTCCTTCTTTTTGACGTACCATTATCAGTAATAATAACACAATGATACTAAATCTTAAATATGAGTAACACCGCACTATATATGTTGTTTCATTTGATCTTCATAAATAGTCAATAGAGGGAGAACTTGCCCAAGATCATTCAGTTAATAAGCAGCAGAGTCAGAATTTGAACCCAGGAATTCTGCTGCTGATGGAGTGTGCCCTCTGCGTTAAACATTCACTCCTGTGTTTTGCAGATTCGAAGACGTGCCTTAGAAGGATTCCTGACAGAAAACCGGGAGGCAGGGGTTGTTTTTGGTTCTCTGCCTATATACAGGGTGAGTTGGATGTTTCGAGGACTACGGCGGTTTAGAAAACAGTGGGAAATCTGACGTCTTGTCTCTGACCCTGGGCTACCAAACAAGGCTGAAGAAAATCACATCGCAAAGCCCACTGCTGCTCCTACGAGCATGCTGGGTCCGATCCCAAAGAAGTCTCTAGTTCTGTGTGTCCGTGGCCTTGATCCCTTGTCTCTGCCATTCCACGCTGAACACCACAGGAAACTAGTTCAGACTCTATCCTGGTTCTCCATCACCTATGGCATAAAATTAAAACACTTTTAGTCCAGCCCACAAACCTTCCATAATCCGGCCTCTGCCTTTACTGTCTAACCTCATTTTCTACCATTTTCCCCCACGTACCTCACACTGCAGCCAGGCCACACTACAGGCCTTTCCTGAAGCTTCGTCGCTCTTCCCTCTTCTGTGACTTTGCCTGTGCCGTCTCCCTGCCCGGTATTTCTTCCTCCTCACTCACCCTTCCAGTTTCCACTCCAGATAATCTCTGTTAAATTAAAGAACTAATTCGACCAGGAATAATAAACTGAAGATGAAATCTTCAGTAAATTATCTTAATCTTAATTTATTATTTCTTTAAAATGTTCTTTTTCTTTCCCAAGAGCGTGTTCATTATAACAGGAGCTAACACTTAAGCTATAGGTGATGATAAGGACAAATTGTCAGGAAGGACTAGTGGGCACCTGGGAAGGAGGGCATGTTTTAAAGTTGGAACTTTCTCCCCCTATTCTCCACCCCTGAACTCACATTATAGAAGTAATTGCCTGAATTATGTCCTACTAACTCTTTACTTATGGCTTCTAGGTACCAAGCCCCACCAGCCTGAGATTCCTTCCACTCATTGGTTCAGAAGCACAAAGGGACTCTGCAAACAGCATTCCAGGGAAAAAGAAGGGAGGTCATGTTCAACATGATAAAGTTAGTACCCAGAATTCCAGAGTGCATCCCCTTTCTCTCTGGATTGTTAGTTAATTGCTTTGTTCCCAGAAACATGCTGGGCCTAAAATTATCTCAGTTCATACCCTTGTCATGAATATTCCAGAATGCATGCGTTTTAGCTTAGTAAGATGGAAATCATGCGTTTGCTGAATGGAGAGAAAAATCAAATAGGACCTCTGAACCTGACAAGTGAAACGTCTCCAGAGGCAATTTAAGACTTGGACTCACGGCCTACTTTTAAAATCCAGGCCATGTGACATCACATCTCTGTGGGCTGTTTGACGTCCTTGTACCTGCAGGATAGAGCCATGATATCAGTAAGATTCTGACTCGCCGGCCAAGTTGCACTTTTTAATGTATTAAGAAGAGTAGCTAACATACAATGCTTTAGAGTTTACGGGGCATTTTTACAAGTGCGTGCCTTCATTTTCACAATAATTGCAAAGGAAAAAACTGGAAAAAGTGGAGCCTAACCAGAGGGTAAGTGACTTGCCAAGGATCACAGGAGAATGAAGTGGTAAGCTGAGATAGACTGTGACTCTCGATTTCCTGCTCATCCTATTAAACCGTGCAGCCTAGAAAGCTCAAATGTTGTCACTCTTCTACTCATTCTAGGAAGCTAGTCTGGGCCCAACCTAACCTGCGGCCATTCATCCCATCGTTAAAATAGATCAAACCTTAAGAGGAGAAGATCTAATATACGGTACTTTTTAGAGGCCTCTGTCCCATGAAATCAGTGCTTACTGCCTATGCCTAATAGAATAACAGATAACAATCACACATACCACAACAGAAAGCTGCTTTATTTAATTATATAGAAAACTTGACCGTCATTCTGTCCTCAAGCACATAATGAGAGTATGAATGATTCCTCTTAATCCTCAACTCTACTAAGAATTTTTGGCAAAAGAACACTTTTCTATAAAATAATTTATTTTTAATTGTTTTAAGTGATGAATGAAACACAGTGGTATAAATAATTCAAAACTAACAGATTGTCAAAAAAGTGTTTTGGGGTTTTTTTTTTGCCTATATTTCCATTCTTATTTGTTTTGCCTCATTGGGTATTAAGTATACTTTACATTCTCTAAGTATAAACCAAGTGACAGAAAGAAGATGGCCACATATGTCTTCAGTGCCAGGGGGAAGACAAAAATGAAACTAAAATGAATCATGGTTAATGTACGTAATGAACAATGTACACTGAGATAATCAGGAATTGATTGCAGTATGATTAGTTTTATCAAAGCATGAAATATAATAAATTGTTTGCCCAAAAGCAAAGGAATTTTTTATAGAGCTGCTCTTTTAATAGATGCTTAAACCCTGGGAGATCATTAACCGCACAAGAAAGGCAAAGGAAGTAGACGTCTCCATTTGCTTATGGAAAAGGGACCACAAAACCATAATTAAAAATTCTCCTTCTGGTTTAATGAAGAGTTAAATGTAGTCAGTGATTAAAATCTTTCCATTAAAATGCTTCCAAAATAAAAACTAGGTCATTTTCAGGAAAATTATGCACTTCGAAAGATAACAATAAATTCTGGAAACTGGCGTAGATTAAAGGATCACTATGTTGATTGTCTGCAATTTTAGGAACCCGTCCAGCCTATGTGGGGAAATCGTGGGGGAAGCCAAATCTAGAAATATACATAAAATGCTTTTTCATGAAAAGCACCTCCAGGAACCTGGGCATAAATTTACCTCAGAAAGTTTAGTGTTCAAATTCTAATTTTGTGAAGCACACATGTACAGAATACCCTGAAATCCCTACTATGTGCCCTATACTGTGCTAGGCACCAAGAAGCCACACATAAATCAAGGAGCTCACAGTACAGAGGAGAGAAAGATCTCTGAGCAAGGAGTCCCAAAACAGATCACTTAATGTCTTTGGCATCATTTTTAAATAATAGAAATGCTGATTCCAACCGTTAATGTCTTTAAGGGGTTTGTGAGTCGTTTTAGAATTAAACAAGTTACAAGATATTAACCATAGTACAGGAAAATATACATCAAACATACAGTTGACCCTTGGACAACATAGGTTTAAACTTCGAGGATCCCCTTATATGCAGATTTTTTCAAGAAATATAGTACGGTTCTTAAGTGTATTTTCCCGATGATTTTCTGAATAACATTTTCCTTTCTCCAGCTTACTTTATTGTAAGAATATGGCATCTGTACTAATCAACTGTACATTACTGGTAAGGCTTTCAGCAGCAGTGGGCTGTTGGTAGTGAAGTATGGGGGAGTCAAAAGTGATACATGGCCTTCCTGCTGTATGGGGGGTTGCTTAAGGGTCAACTGTAGGTCCGTTTCAGTTTAAACGTGGGAAGAGAATGGGAGAACATGAGCTTTGTGACGTGCTCCATTTACAAAACAATGAGAACATATCCAACAACAGAAAAATGATTACATGGCAGGTGGTATACAGGATAGCGTATTCTAGTTTTTCGAAGAGTAACAGAAAAACTCCCACAATTTTATTTCAGGTGCAAGGTGTAACTTTGATATTGCTGGTGAAAATGGCTAACATTTGTTTTTAAATTCGTGTCACGGGTATAAACCCAAACGTTCCATATGTACTCTTTCAATCAATCTTCATAACGTGGAGGTAGTTATGATTACCTCCCCATTTTATATTCAAGAACACGGAAGCATAAAAGATAAGTAATTTAAGATCCCCAGAGAAGTAAATCTCAAAGCTGGGATCTAAGCACACCAGGCTGACTTCAGAGCCCGGACAGAGTCTACAAATAACACCGAAGGGCTCTCCCTTCCCACCACTCTCTGTCCCCTCGCCCTAGTTCATTTTTCTTCATCTCTCCTGTCACTACCTGTCATTATGTTCTAGAAAAGCTCGTTTATTTGTAATGATTCCCACTAGAATGTAAGATTCACCAAGGCAGGTACTTTGACTTATTCTCGGCTGGAATTCCAGCGTTTAGAACAGACTGACACATAGAAGAAACACACACAAAACATCTGCTGAATGGAAGAACGAATGAGACCAAAGAAGGGGAGGAGGGTGCAGGAGGAAGTGAGGGAGAATGAGCACAGAGAACCAAAGAGAGAGACATGAATGCACTTGGGAAATTGCATCGGTCGGTGGCAGACTGACATAGGGAGCTGAGTTTCCCACCTTGTGTCTCAGAGGGAAAGAGCAGTCAGGTTACCTGTAAGTGTTCAAGCCAAAGAGACCTGTAAGTGGTGGAATTTGGACCTTGGGGCTCATTCTCTCTTTTTCTTTACCTTGAACTCTCTGTATTTCCTCTCCCCTTTTTCATCTTTTCTTCTTCCCCATAATAGGCCATAAAATCAAATCGATGTATGCTATAAATACTAGTTGAATATTATGGACAAAACTTCTGAATTTTTAGACTAAAGGAGTTTAACTTTTTATAGTTCTGTGTTCCAAAAATAACCAATTCAAAACTCATTTTCAGGTCTCATTTGTGGGATGGTCAACATTATCAGCATTATCTTAATTTTATTTTCCTGTAAGTCAATGGATTCTGAAGATATTAACATAAAACATCTCTGTGCCTTACAACAACCTAGCAAACTTCTCTAATTTGCTTTGTTTTAACCAAACCTTTATAAGACTGGGCCGTTGAGTCCCAGCAGGGATGACTGCCCAGTCAAGTAGTTCATCTAAAGCTTCTGCTCTTCTATCACATCCTTCCGTAACTCCACATTTTCATCCCGGAGGCAGACAGGATAGTTAAGTAAATAATGATACTTTCTTACTCAGAAGATTAAAATCCTTACAAAAATTGTGGTGCAACTTGACCCGGAAAAATTGTATTTGTCACATAATGCCAGTTACTAACTGTCATGCCCATTATTTCACAGGTATCACGGAGGAAAAGTCTAAAAAGACATTTAGTCCCACAAATAAATCTGGCTTCTTCCTTCTTCCCGTCCATCCCCAAGTGAGGAGAGGAAAATTGGAAGTGGCTTCTGTGTCCAGAGCTGCACAAAGAAAGGCAAGATCTGAATGATACTCCAGTCTTTATTTCAGGATGAACATGAGGGTCCACCAGACGCTGTCACCCATAGCCCTCGTGCCATCCTATCCGTGGAGAAGGTTACTCAAGGAACTCAGCTCTGAACAAGCAAGCTGCAAGCAGCCAGGTGTGCGTTTCTTTCCTACATGGAAATCCACTTAACAGATAGGCAATGTTTCTTGTTTACTATCAGTAAAATGACACACAGGGAAACGAAGAAAATCAATAGCATTCGTAGGTCTAAAATTATACGGTTACCAATGACCAGCTTTTTGCCTCCCCTATCCCCAACCCTTGTTCACCCTAATTCATCACCAGAATTCTTATCCAAATATGTGCAGTTAAGAGGCAAGATGCTATGCATTATGCAAAGAAAATTATTAAAAAGAAAAATGTGCCAAGCAAGCCTCTAGCTCTTTGTCTTCTTCATTTAGGGAAATGTCATGTGCAAGAAAATGTTCAGAGTTTCTTAGATAAAGTTAGAAGTTATTTACATATCTTCTAGGAATGACTCCAGATAAAAAGAATTTGAATGGTTATATGAGCTTTCTTTTATTAATTCTTTTATTAATTGATTTCAGTGATTGGGCCAAATGATTCATTTTACCAATGGGTATTCATGTATTTTTTTTGGTATTTTTGTATTTGTATGAAAGCATCTAAATTTGATCAACAGAAAATGAGCTTTTTAAAAGATAGATTAATTGATTGATCTGAGCGAAAGAGAGTAAGTGGGGGGAGGGGCAGAGAGAGAGACTCTTCAAGCAGACTCCCTGCTGAGCTCCAGGCCAGGGGCGGGCTCCATCTCGAAATCCTGAGATCAAGACCTGAGGGAAACTAAAAGTAAGATGCTTAACAGACTGAGCCACCAGGTGCCCCAATAAGTTAGATTTTTAAATAAGTCAAAGGCATGAGGAAAGTATCAGAATTGAAGCCTGCACATTCACTGACCCAAGCCTCTTTGGGAAATGATTCAAATGATGAAAGTGATTCCCATGTCAAGGGTCATATGCACCCAAAGCACCAGGACTCAGTAAGAAAAAACAGTAGTCTCTTAGTGTTTGACTCTGCCTTTCCATTCTGAAAGGGTTCTGTAATTCTTCAAATCCCAACAACTTTGGAAAAATAAATTTTTTATTCACATAAACTTCATTTACATGTATTTTTACTTTTTTTCTAGGCAGGTGCTAATTTTTGGTGCTTGTAGGAACATGATCATTTCTCCTAATTTTCTTTTAACTTTCTACTTCATGTATTTTTTTAAAAGATTTTATTTATTTATTTATTTGACAGAGAGAGAGAGACAGTTAAAGAGAGAACCCAAGCAGGGGGGAAGGGTGGAGGGAGAAGTGGGGAGAAGAACTCCCCACTGAGCAAGGAGCCAGATATAGGACTGATCCCAGGACCCTGGGATCATGACCTAAGCTGAAGGCAGAGGCTTCACTGACTGAGCCACCCAAGCGCCCCTTCTTCAAGTAAGAAACTAAAGTTCTGAGAGAAAATATTGAACATTATGATTTTTAATAATTAAAAATAACTTGAATCGTTTACTCAAATGAAAGAAGAGACTCTAGAAAAACAGCACAGTTATGGAAAATTAGCACCTATCAATACCTAAGCAAACCAAAAGATCCTTTTTTAAAAATTGAGGTATAATGACATTTGTATGACATTATATCAGTTTCAGATGTATGACATAATGATCTGATATTAATAGTTACTGCAAAATGGCCACCACAATAAGTCTGGTTAACATATGTCAACATACATAGTTACAAAATTTCTTTCTTTTTTTTTTTATGATGGGTACATGTAAGATCTACTCTCTTAGCAACCTTCAAATATGCAATACAGTGTTATTAACTATAGTTGCCATGCTGTCCATTACATTAACAGGACTTACTTCTCTTACAACTAACCGGAGGTTTGTACCTTTCAACCCTACTTTATCCACCTTGCCCCGAAGATTTTTTTAAAGAATTCTAAAAGCAAGAAAGAAAACTTCCAAGTTTATGAAAATGATTCCATTTCCCTCCTTGTAATCTCATTGTAAAAAAAGGTCATTGTATCCCTAGGCATGGATTTCCTAAAATAAGACCATTCTGAATAGCCTGCCACATACTCAATCCCCTTAACATGGCACTCAAGACCGAAAATTTGCACTCCCTTCCCTTTTTGACTGAGGAATTCTCTCAAACCTCTTTTTAATACACATACATTTTCTTGAACTTAAGATTTAAAAAATATATTTCAACATTTCTGCATATTATATAATAAGTGATTTCATTTTAGTATGTTGCTGAAATGGCACTATAATTATAACAATATAATTTTTATGACACATATATTTAAAAATTTTATCTTTCTTTTCATTTATCCAATGATGGGTTAATTAATCATTTAAGAAAAGGTTACACTTGTTAATAAATTAAGAATATTTCATTACACCATGTTTGGTGTGGAACGTTTAAAATGTCTACTAAAATATAGGTAATGATTTCTGTTTCAGGTAATAGTAGACAAGGTAATCTGGGCCAAACACTCCCACTGAGGTTGACTAGAAAACATGGACAAGATATAAAAAGAAATGTTAATGAAGGCATTCGAATGCAAATAAGGTGGTAAAGCATGAACGTGCCAGGTGCCCCTGGGAGACTGAGGCTCCGGTAGGTGAGCCCAGCTTTTGAGGACAATTTTCCCACATGCAAGCATGTGCTGATTCCAGAAGGGAAGAGTAGGAAGCGGAGAAGCTGAAGTGGTAATTAGGACCAAGGGGACAGGGAATGGCATCCAGGCCTCACTGAGGGGTAAAGCCCTGTCAGCTCGGTTGAGGCCCCAAAGAACTACATCCTAGAAATATGGGTGACACAAAGGTAGACAGATCTTTACTGAGGACTACAGTTCACTGTCTAACTATTCCAGCTCCTGAAATTGGACTGAGGTAGCCCTAATTTGGTAGATTCCCCCAGGAGCCTGCAGAAGCAAGGGTAAAATACTATGGGAAAAGATGACATCATTTCAGGCCTTCAATTATACCTTCATTATTCCAAATATATGTGTGACACACTATGAAAAAATGACTAGTTACACAAGACAAAACAAGAAGGAGAACTGACAGAAAAAGCAGGTAATAGAAACAAACACTCTATTATTTTTTTAATCTTTTTTTTAAGATTTTATCTATTTATTTGATAGAGATCACAAGTAGGCAGAGAGGCAGGCAGAGAGAGAGGGGGAAGCCGGCTCCCCGTCAAGCAGAGAGCCCAATGCGGGGCTCGATCCCAGGACCCTGGGATCACGACCCGAGCTGAAGGCAGAGGCTTTAACCCACTGAGCCACCTAGGCACCCCAAAACAAACACACTTTAAAATAATTGTGCTTGCTCTATTGGAGATAGAATACAAGATTTAGAATTTCAGCAGAGGGGCACCTGGGTGGCTCAGTGGGTTAAAGCCTCTGCCTTCGGCTCAGGTCATGATCTCAGGGTCCTGGGATCGAGCCCCGCATCGTAAAAAAAAAAAAAAGAAAAAAGAAAAAAAAAGAATTTCAGCAGAGAATTAGAATTTGTGGATTAGAATCAAATTGAAAATTCTAGATCCCCAAAATAGTTACCAATATTAAAAATTCAGTCAAAGGTTATAATGACAAAATAGGTCAACTGAAGAGAACATCAGTGAGCTGAAAAATAGGCGGTAGGCATTTGTTATGGAATTCTTTCAAATTCTCTGAAAATTTTCAAAAAATTTTTTAAAGATTTTATTTCTTTTCAGAGAGAGCACGCACAAGCAGGGCAAGGGAGAAGTAGCCTCCCTGCTGAGCAAGGAGCCAGATGGGACACTCCATCCCAGGACCCTGTGATTGTGACCTGAGCCAAAAGTAGACACTTGACTGACTGAGCCACCCAGGCGGCCCTGAATGTGGCTTAAAACAACTATTGAGGGGCGCCTGGGTGGCTCAGTGGGTTAAGCGTCTGCCTTCGGCTCAGGTCATGATCCCAGCGTCCTGGGATTGAGCCCCGAATGGGGCTCTCTGCTCAGCAGGGAACCTGCTTCCCTCTCTCTCTCTGCTTGCTTCTATGCCTACTTGTGATCTCTCTCTCTCTCTGTGCCAAATAAATAAATAAAACCTTAAAAAAAAATAAAACAATTAGTGAGTGGCTTAAAACAACTATTTTATCTGCTCATCATTCTGTGGGTCAGTCATTTGGGCTGGACCCAGCTGAGAACTGATCTCCTGCCCCGTGTCAGTCTCTGCCAGTGGGGGCTGGATGGTCTAAGATGGCCTCCTCACACATCTCATGGTAGACCTCTCTCTCTATGTGGTCTCTCTTTCCTGCTGAAGCTAGGCCTGAATTCTTCGCCAGATAGTCTTAGGGTTTCAAGAGGATGAGAACAAAAGCTACAAGACGTCTGGAAGCCTAGGTTGAAGATTCACAGAATGTTATCTCTGCTGCATTTTACTAGCCAAATTAAGTTACAAGGCAAACCCAGTTCCGGTGGGGGAGGGGGGAGGTGGTGGTGAAGAAATATTACAAAGGGGCATGCATACAAAAGTGGGAAAAATTTGTGCCTATAATTTTTGTGATCTACTGCACCCACCAAATTGATCTTTAAATGTAACACCATCTTAATCCAAGTCTCTACATTTAAATTAAAAAAATTTAAATTGACAAGCTCTTCAAAACTTTAATTAAGAATATAAAAAGAGTCCAAAATAACATTAAAAACATCAAGAATAACCAATACTGTAAAGAATAATTCCTCTTGAAAGATCAGAGTACAGAATTGCTTGACTATATATCAAGACTTATTATAAAGCTATAGTAATTAAGACTGGGTGGTATTGGCACAAGAATAGACCAATAGATTGGAGGAAAGGGCACAGAAAGCAACCCTCACCTATCTAGACATTTGATTTATGTCATAAACAGCACAGTATTTAAATGTCTTTTCAATAAATGATCCTGGGAGACTTAGGAGAATTAGAACATTGAAAACATATGAGAAATGAACTCTACTTCATGCTATGCATAGAAATCAGTACCATGTGATAATCCTAAGAATGAAAAGCAAAATATAAGTGATTTTAAAATTAAACAAAGGATAATTTGTTCATGAGCTGGGAACAAGGAAACTTTTTTTTTCTTTGTTTAAGTAGGCTCTATGCTGACACTAGCCCAGCATGGCTCTTGAACCCATGACCCTGAGATCAAGACCTGAGCTGAGATCAAGAGTTGGACACCTAACTGACAGATCCACCCAGGTGCCCCAATAATTCTTAAATAGTATACAAAAAAGTACCTGAATAAAAAGAAAAAGCCTGGCAAGTTGACCTATATTAAAATTTACAATTCCTATTCACCAGAAACACTTTTAAGACAGTAAAATAGCAAGCCACAGCATGGCAGAAATTAGTATCACATATAACTAAGAAAGGACTTTAATCAAGAATATATGAAGAACACCAGCAAATCCATACCAAAAATACAGATACTCCAGTAGAATAGGCAAGAGACACAAGCTGACATTTCATAAAAAAGGATATCCAGATAGTCAATACATGTATGAAAGGGTACTCGATCTCCCTAGTAATTAAGGTAATGCTAACCAAAACCACCTTAGGTATCTCTCTGCAAACCCCAGAATGGCAAAAATTAAAAGAACTAACAATGCCAAGTATTGGCAAAGATAGGCAACATCAAGAACTCTTACATACTTCTAGTGGAAGAAGTAGAAGTCTAAATTGGTTCAGCCACTTTGGAAAACAACTTGGTATCTATTATCATTGAACAAATGCACATTCCATGTAAGAAATTCTACTCTCAGGTCTATATTCCCCACAGAAATATGTGTGCAAGTACCCCAAAAGACATGTAAATGAGTGTCCAAAGCCCTGTTACTTACAATATCCCCATACTGGAAACAATCCAAATGTTTTTAATGATTGAATGGATAAATAAATTTTTCATATGTATTCATATAATAGAACACAATAAAAATGAAAAAACTATAGCTATACACAAAACAGGGATGAATCTCACAAATAATAATGTTGAGCAGAAGCCATACACAAATTTAAATAAGGTATAGGATTCCACTTGAATAAATCTAAAGGCCAAAAACAAGAAAGAACTATAGTGTTTTAGGTATAAATTATAGTTTGCAAATTAAAAAGAAAAAAAATGCAAGGAAGTGGCTGCTATAAGAATCAGGATAGTTGGTTGCCTTTTAGGCAGAGGGAAAGTGTAGTTATCGGGAGGGTATGGAGGGAATTTGTATTGGGTCAACTTAGCTTATCTGCACTACTTTTTCCAGAATTTTCCATCCTATCATTCTAAGTTAGCGTAGGCTGTCTGAACTCGAGCACAATATCGAAGGCAAAAGTAAAGCAGTAACCATATATTTTTTTATGCACAAAAGGTGGTTCAAAGTACCAGATGTGGTTGCATTTAGTTCATATTGTCCCTGATTTCCCGGTTCACCTTGGTGCTACTGACAGAGGTGCATGTGGGGCAGTCCTGCACTCTACCACGATCCCAAACCTCCTTCAGCTTCTCCAACTCCTGGGCCAGACTGTCTGCTTTGCTGACTTCAGAACCAGAGGCAACAGCTGTACATAAACTCTTCACCCAGCGTCCACAGTTGTGTAAGGATAAATCCTATATTCTAGAGCAATCTTCATCATTTTCTGTAATGGAACCTCGATTGATCCTGTAAGGTCATGAGAGAGGCTTCCTGGGTACTGGGAACATTCTATTTTTTGACTTGTAGTGATAATGTGAGCTTTCCATCTATCTTTAGACCAATTTTCTATAGTTATGCTATATTTCACAAGAAAAGTTTAAAAAATAATTAAATTACATATTACAGCCAAAATAGACCAAAACTGCTGTCAGGACTTGTTTAGAATTATTGCACTTTACACATTTAAAAAAATGGTTTCTTTTAATAATTGTTGTTTCATTTCTAAATGAGCTATGAAAAAAGGGCTTGGGATGCTAATTACAGGTTCTTCTCTGAAAATAACACATTATCATAGGTGTGTATGGTCTTCTTTCTAACAAGAAGGAAGCCAAAATATTTATAATCACCACTAAGTTTTTTCTCCTTTAATTCTACTTTGAAATGCTGGAGGCATATCGATGGGCTATTTAAGAATGTTGATAAATGGATGTAATATGTGAATTTAGTTATGACCTTGAGGACATTTACTTAATTAAATGTTATTGTCCTCATTGCCTCATTGTATTTCAACATCAACATTTGTTATAATTCCTCCAATATCCATTATGAGTATAAATTCAACAAAATATGAAAATGTTAAAAGCTTATGAGATTCTTGCCAAACCAATGTGACCTCCACAAAACATTACATGTCTATACTATATATACTCAGAAGCTCTTAAATCATCCTATTTTAAAGAAGAGAAATATATAAAGTATTAAACTGTTAACTTTTAAAAATAGGAAACTGAGGGGGCCTGGGTGATTCGGTCGGTTGAGCGCCTGACTCTTGGTTTTGGCTCAGGTCACCATCTTGGGGTGGTGAGACCGAGCCCCACATCGGGCTCCCCACTCAGCATAGAGTCCGCTTGAGATGCTCTCTCCCTCTCTCCCTCTGTCCTTCCCACATGTGTACTCTCTCTCTCTCTCAAATAAATATATCTTTAAAAAATGGAAATTGACCTGGGGATAAAAATACATTATATGTTTATAAAAAAAATTTTAAAAATGGAAATTGAAATATAAAGTATTATTACTTTGATGATAGAACTCTCCCAAGACACCGTTCACAACTCATGGGCATTCATTAACAACTTGAGAAATACCACACTAACAGGTCTAGCCCCAAACTAAATATTCAGTCTTATCTACATGCTAAATTTTAGGCAATCCAGGCTACTCACCACTCCCCAGTGGGCTCTAAACTTTCCCCTATTTTTCTTTTCTCTTGCTCCTGGCCACCAAATATCTCCAGTCATCAAAACAGTACCATATTTCAAGGCTTGGGTAATTTTACCTCCTCCATATATCCTTTCCCTGTGCTTATCCCTTCTCTCTGGCTTGCATAGTACTTTTTTCCCCCTGAACCTGCCTTGTAGTGTTAAACACATTCTACTTTGAATTCATTAATTGGGGTACTTATATGTATTTCCAGAGTTTCATGATTTGGTAGAGTTCTTCTGAGAGAGGGAGGTTTGGGAATCAGAAGCTTTAGTGTTAAGCACATCAGTCAGTGTTGAGAAGGTCAACCAGAGAAACTGCGTAAGGTGAAAAGACAAGGGAACTAAAGACAGAACTCCAAGTAATATCAGTATTTTTTAAAAGATTTTATTTGTTTAACAGAGAGATCACAAGTAGGCAGAGAGGCAGGCAGATGGCGGAGGAGAAGCAGGCTGTTCGCTGAGTAGAGTGCCTGATGTGGGACTCGATCCCAGAACCCTGAGATCATGACCTAAGCCGAAGGCAGAGGCTTAACCCACTGAGCCACACAGGCACCCAGGAATATCAGTATTAAGAGGCAAAGAAAGACTTACTTAGAGAAGAAGAGTCAGAGGAGAATCAGAAGAGAATTGAACGCACAGAAGCCAAGACTTTCAAGGAAGAAGTTATCAATGGTGTGAAATTTGGCAATGACTTCAAGGAAAATGATAGGAAGCCCTTTGTGTTAGCTGGTGATGTTTTTATTCAGCTTCCTTGTGGTTCTGAGAATTTTGAAATATCTAGTCTGTATCAGTCTCCCAAAAACAATATATTTTTGGCTGTGAAAGTAGGGTGGCCAGATATAGAATTGTAGGAGGGAAGGGGCTTAAACATGTATAAAGACTGAGAAGTGAGTCAAAACATTTAAGAGAAAAACTGAAGATATATGTGAAGATATATGATCTGTGATGAGAGGTATCTGTGATATTTGCTGAAGGAAAATTTGCCTTAGACCAGAGGCAGTACTTATCTTCTGCTGTGATGGGAAACAATGAATAGGTACAGAGATGAAATAGTAGTCATCATGGAAGAAAAGTTAAAGGAGTTCCTGCCAATTTATCTCAGCTTCCCCCAAGAGTAATGATAAAAACTAACATACATTTAATATTTATTATCTATCAGTCCCATGTTAAGCATTAGACATAGATTTCCTCATTAAGTTCTTGTAATACAATAATGCTATTAGTATCTGAATTTACATAGAAGTAACATACAGATTCTAAGGGATACATGCACCCGAATATTTACAGCATTATCAACCATAACCAAACTATGGAGAGAGCCCAAATGTCCATGGACTGATGAATGGATAAAGAAGATGTGGTATATATACACACATATACATACTATGGAATATTACTTAGCCATTGAAAAGAATGAAGTCTTGGCATTTGCAATGACGTGGATGGAGCTCGAGTATATTATGCTAAGTGAAACAAGTCAGTTAGAGAAAGACAACTATCATATGACCCTGAACTCATGTGGCATTTAAGAAAGAAAATAGATGACCATATGGGAAGGGGGAGAGGGGAAAAAAGGGGAGAGACAAACAAGCTGTAAGAGACTCAAGGGTAGAGAACACACTTAGGGTTGATGGAGGGCTAGATGGGTGATGGGTATTAAGGAAGGCACCTGCTATGATGAGCACTATAAGTGATGAATTTCTGAATTCTACTCCAGAAATCAATATTTCATGGTATGTTTATTACCTAAAATTTAAATTAAAATAAATATATATATTTTTAAGTAAATTTATGTAGGAGAACACAGAGGCTTAGAGAAATTAATTTGCCCAAAGTCACATCTTCAGAAATGGAGAAGAATCAAATTTTGATTCCCAGGCCCAAATCATTAGCCAGTCAAAACCAGTAGTGAAACTGAAGCAGGAGCTTTAGTGGGTGGTTGAAAAGGAATAAGGAAACTTGGATATTGATGAAGAACGGAAGAGAATGACAGGTAGCATTGAAGGTCCAACTGAGTTGTTCAAAATATGAAATGGCAATGGTTCCAAACTAGAGAGTCATGGGATCTTCTCTAAAGCTCTTGCAGAGATGGGAAGCTCTGTGGTCTAATGGGGGATTTAGAGAATGAACACAAAGGAAGGACAAGGGTCAAATGATTTGGTGAAATGGCAAGGCGGTATTTTATGGTGAACCACAGTATGGAGGCTGGTCAAGAAGATGGTGAAGCCAGCAGAGTACCGATAACCCAAGGAAAGTTTGTGGCCATGGACCACTTAATACTTTCAAAGCATATTGAAAAGTAGGAGTGACTAAGTTCATTGTAGGTTGTGGTCTGGTCAGAGTGGGTTAATGAAATTTTAGATTATAGAAGCGGAACAAATCCAGATACTGAAGTCTAGTGAATGACCATAGGGAAAGACAGCTGGAAGAAAGTGGAGGTAAAGTTCATTAAAACTGAGATCAGGAAATTCAAACATTGTGCATTAAATACATTTCCAAGATATAAAAGACACCCAGGAAGATGGTGGAACTGAATTTGAATGAAAAGAGCTTGAGCCAGAAGCTCATTTTGTATGAAGGTAAAGGAAGAATGATTTTGAAAAAGAAAAGGGATGTGGCGGGGGGTGGGGAGGCTAGAATGTGTCCTTGTCACCATCTGACCTTGGGCTGTTAAGTGAATGGAGAAGCTGGCAAGCGTGGTGGAAAGGACTAGCAAGTAGGGCAGGAGTATGGGGACAAGCCAGGAGAGAGGAAGCCCAAAACAGAACTAGGATAAAGGATAAATGAGGATAGGTGACCAGAATGGCAGGGATTGGGGGGGTGAAGATCAGCGGGAATGAGAGATAAGTAATATTGGTCAGGCTCGGGATTCACACTGTAATACCTGTATGAAGATATTTTCATGATAGCTAAGTTTGGGGCAAGGCAAAAATTGTAGCTCCTGATGAACTTCCAATTTCTCTAAAGTTTCGATAGAGAAAATCGGGACAGTGAGAACCACTTTTCACATTATGCATCTCTTCTTCGGATCTGGAGCAAATTCTGCCCTTCTTTTCACTTTTCTGAATTAGACCTACAGGACAACCAGCTCTCCAGGAAGGCTGTCTGTCTTCCTTGAACGAGGAACTCCCACTGTGTCTTCTATCATTCTTACACATCAGCATCGATTACGCGCAACACCAAACTCACTTTTCAGTAGTTATGGCCTCTTGGGACGAAGAGATAGCTTTTTCAGTGAAACACAAAGAGGAATGTGACAACCAAAGATCTTATAAATTCATGACCAACCAGACACCAAGGGAATGAAGGCATGGGGTGAAGGCATGGACCCAATTCCAGAATTCTAAACAAAGCTGACCTAAGAATGAGGGGTGGTCCCTCCTCCACCTTGCCACTTGCCCATTATCTAAAGATGAAATTGTCCCCATTCTCCTCCTTGTTGACTCTGAGTCGCCATGTCACCCATTTCAAGATTTGAACAGTACCTGCTTCAGGGCGTTTGTGAGGATTAAAGGGGTTTAAAGAGGATTAAAGAGATTAAAGAGGATTAAAGGGATATACAGGGAAAGGTTCCAGAGCCCCACCCACCAGAAGCATTATTTAAATGTTTTCTATTATTGTTATTCTTACTATTGCTCTTGTTATTATCACTATTATGCTCTCTCCCATCATTGGTTAGAAAAATGTAAAAACTGTATAGATCCTGCAAATAAATGAGGGCAGTTGTTCTCATGGACTCACTAGGAGAGCTTTCACAATATAAGACTGTGGGGGGAGAGGAAGAGTGGGAGAGACAGAACAATTCCCCTCAAGTGTGTCCACATTCTGACCCCCAGAATCTGTGACTATGTCACCTTCATGGCAAAAGGGACTTTGCAGACATGGTTATTTAAAGATTCTAAGATGGGGAGTTTATCCTGCATTATCTAGGTGACCACCGAGTAATCACGAAAGTCCTTACACAAAGGAGGCAAGAGGGTGAAAATCAAATGAGATTTGACAACAAAAGGAGAGGTTGGAATGATGTGCTTTGGAGATGGAAGAAGGGCCATGAGCCCAGGAAGGCAGGCTGCTTCTGAAGCTGGAAAAGGCAGGAAAACAGACTCTCCCTGAAGCTTCTAGAACACAGTCCTGCTGACACCTTTGATTTTAGCCTTGTGAGATCCACCTCAGGCGTTTGGGCTGCAGAACAGTAAGATAATGAATTTGTGTTGTTTTAAACCATTACAGCAGCAGAAAACAAGCCAATGAGGGAAAGGAGTTAAGAGTGAACATTTCAATCTGCTCGAGGGACCCAGGCCTTGTTCTTGCTGTCGTTGGCTTGGTCTTGGCTTCACCTCCCCGATGACTTCCCCTCACCTGCAGCCAGAGCTGAGAAGTACTGAACTGGGAAATGAAGGACAAGGGGAAGGTTTCTGAGACTAAGGAAGTGACTTTATCACAGACTTGATCCATCTAATGGCACCATGCAAGGTTACAGAATAAGGGCTATCATGCTCCCATGTTGGGCAAAATGAGAAATACGAACCCGAGCAGTTCCAGACGCTGGGTGCTTCACAGAGGGTCCAAGAGTCTACCAATTCTCACCGAAGCCCGCCTCAGCTCGATGCCAATCACTATTATTTAATTAACTTATGCATTGTGTGTTTCCGTGGCTTTGTTCGTTCGCTTGTTTTCAGCCAAACTCAACTGCAAACTTTCTGAGATTAGGGAAGTTTTGAACTTTTTAAAATCCACTTGAAATGGATCCTTGGACTCATTCATTGTGGAAGATACAATCTTGGCCATAAAATTCTGGCTATCTTTGCTCCGTAATATCTTGAAACTCCATCTGCTCTCCGATTCAGCCCGGTTTTGACGCTGCGTGTGGCCAGGATATTTTGGGCAATGTCTTACCACATTTTAGGATGACATAATTAGATTTATTTCAGTCTAGCAGATTTTACTCCCACCAAGCTGGGAACACCTCATAATAATTACCAATGTGATCATAATCACCAATGGCAATTTTTACATGAGGCAAAAAAAAAAGTCTAAAATATATATACCCGAGTATCAAAAAACAGGGTTGTGTACCTTAGCCACCATATCTGGCGTAATAGGAAAATATTTTCCTCTCAAGGCGCTTCACTTCCTTCAGGTCTCTGCTCAAATGTCACCTTAAAAAAGTCCTTTTCGGAGGATTCTCATTTGCCCTGGCACCTCCTTCCTCACATCCTCACCTCTACTCGCTGGCTGGCTGTCTTCCTTCTGTTCTCTATAGCGCTTGGCACCCCCATTGATAATATCCATTTGCTCGTTTTTTTTAGTATCTGTTATTCCTCCCCCTCCAACAATAGGGACTCTGGTAACATGACTTACTGTGTCCCCAAGCTCTAGAACAGTGCTGGCCTAGAGCATGTACCCTGTAAGCACTTGTTGAATGTAGTGCGGAAAGCACTGGGCTTGGAATCAGGAGGTCACTGTTCTGAGTGCAGCTTGCGGGCACGCCTGGGTGGCTCAGTCGGTTAAGCATCTGCCTTCCGCTCAGGTCATGATCCCAGGGTCCTGGGATCCAGCCCTGCCTTGGGCTCCCTGCTCAGCGGGGAACCTGCTTCTCCCTCTCCCTTTGCCCCTCTCCCCATCTGGTGATCTCTCTCTCTCTCAAGTAAAGAAATAAAATCTTAAAAAAAAAAAAAAAGAGGGTCCAGCTTGTGCCAATTCACAAGCTGTGTGACATCAGATAAATTAACCTCCCCGATCCTAGATGGTCTTCACTGCAAAATAAGAGCATTGCAAAATAAGCATCCTGCTTACCTCTCCGTGTCTTAAGAACTATTGAATGATGTGCAGACCTCCTGTGCTTACTGTGCCTGGTGCTGTGGGGCCTCCCGCAGGAGTCCGCCCATCCATATATGTGAAAGGCAATTCAAATACACGTTTTGTCCCTCCTATCCTATCATTCTGTTTGAAAGCTGCCTACTCGGGTTACCTTATTTGTCGGTTCGTTGAATTGCTTGTACTGAATGGCGCTTTGGCTTTCTTGGACTGAAATGGAGGGACGCTGTGTTAAACAGCCAAATGGAAGTCTCTGTTGTACTCATCACAGCCACACAGAGATGACACCAGCATCCCCAGCTCATGCGGGGCCCGTCACAGAGACGCAGAGAGAGCGCCCTCTCGGGTCTCAGGAGGAGGGAAGGCTGTGCTTTGTCTAGAGAACTCATCGGCTTGGATCTCAGAACACCAGAGTTCAGTAAGCGGACATTGTTTCTTCTCTGATGGCTTAGAACGTTTACAGCCAGATCTGTGTCCTTCCCTAGCAACTGTTTTAGAACATGACTACGTCTTATGTTCTTGCGCAAGGAGTCCTCTGGCCCAGATTGCCTAAGTAATTTATGGTAACCTTTTGTATGTTATGTATTTTTTTTTAAAGATTTTATTTATTTGACAGACAGAGATCACAAGTAGTCAGAGAGGCAGGCAGAGAGAGAGAGAGAGGAAGAAGCAGGCTCCCTGCTGAGCAGAGAACCCCATGCGGGCCTCGATCCCAGGACCCCGGGACCATGACCTGAGCCGAAGGCAGAGGCTTTAACCCACTGAGCCACCCAGGCGCCCTCTAGCTCTCTTTTATGAATTGATTTTGTCTGTGTCTGTGATGCTCTGCTGGTGAGTAGTAAGTTCCTTCTCCCAAAGCTGACCGGTGTTTCATGAAGCACAACGGGAATAAACAGTCTACTTGCAAATCCAATGTCAGTGGCCAACGCTTGTGCAAATGAGGGCGCCTCCTCCCGAAATGGGACTCACGAAACCTCTAGAACTGTAGAGAATACCTTAGATCCTGCCACATAAATAGGCATCCAGGGGAAAGAGAAAAGAAGTAAGAATTAAAACCCTTTCCTTTTTTCTTACTAAAATCATGACAAGCCAAAAACCAAAACCCAAACAAAGCAAAACGAACCAAAAACAGAACCTGGGGCATGAATGACATTTGTCGTAACTGATGAAGCATTCTTTGTGGTAAACACGCTCCTCTTAGGCGCCTGGGCGGCTCAGTCAGTTAAGAGGCTGGCTTCGGCTCAGGTCATGTTCCCAGGATCCTGGGACTGAGTCCCCTGTCCAGCTCCCTGCTCACCGGAGAGCCTTCTTCTCTCTCTCCCATTTTCCCTGCTTGTGTTCCCTTTCTTGCTGTGTTTCTGTCAAATAAATAAATATAATCTTTAAAAAAAAAATACGATCTTCTTAATTGTCTTGAAAGATACGTAATCAATATGGAGACTATGTTACCACCAAGCCATTTAGAAAGACTTTGAGAAATACACAACCATCAGGAAAAAATATCTTCACCACGTCAGTAAGTAATAGGCTCTTTTAAGTTTGTTATGACACAAGAGCTTTCAGGAGTTTGGGATACTATATTGAAAATCTGGGACGCCTGGGTGGCTCAGCGGGTTGAGCGGCTGCCTTC
>PISX010011052.1:0-67188 GCA_004024625.1 Mellivora capensis | reverse complement strand
GTTTTATGTGACAAATGCTAGATAGCCAAGTACCCTCCATGGAAAATTAAATCTCACACTTGGATGAGTCATGGGCCTCAAGTGTGTGTGTCTTACGGGGGGTACATATGTTTGTCGTGCTAGTTACAGGTGACATGGGATGTGGCTGTTTATTTCAGCTAATGGCCAGAGTAGTTCCTTCAGGGGCATCATGGGAAAAGGTTCACACAACACACTGTTACCGAGGGTGTATATGTGCTGAGCACACGGGTGATGGGACACTCAAAATTGAACCCGGGACCAAGCTGCAGATAGCCTTGAACTACAGGCTTAGGGTATAAGCACTTTATCCTACAGCTTATGTTAGTTCTGAAATGAACTTTGATAGGAAAAATGGTATGTGAATTTGGGCAAAGCAGAGGATAAATCGTCTGTTAAGCATGACCACTGTAAATAAATCATCTGTTAAGCGTGACCACTGTAAGTATTTTGGATGAATGCTTTTCTTTTCTCCAACTAATGTACTGCATTGCTGAAGTAATGCAACAGATTCAAGAAATATATACTTGCTCTACACCAGACACTCTAATAGAAACAGAAGGGAGGCAAAATAAAAACCACAGCCTTTCCAAAAAGAAATGCACAGTGTATTTAGGAGTAAAGTATGAGACCATGCATTCACACCGCAGTGCAGTCAGTGCCATCGGAGAATCGGACCTAGAACCAAGAGGCATGAGAGCAAGACTGACTGACTGAGGGGCGAGGTGGTAGGGAGCGTCCAAGACTGCTTCGCATAGTGGTGATGCTCAGGATGCATTTTAAGGAATGAATGGAAACAATTTAGGCAGACAAGAGGGAAGACATTTCAGAGACAGAACAATATGTGTAAAGGCAGGCATATTTGAAATTGCGTGTGTGTGTGTGTGTGTGTGTGTGTATGCACGCCTACATACATACACTTATGTATGTGATGCATTATATATATGTACATGTCATGAAACGTGTTATATGTCACCCAAAGAATGGATTTTAGCTACGGATTTGAGCCTAAGGGATAATATACATGACTAGATATGAGCTGCATACAAAAAAACTCAGACAAAAATGAGGAAGGTAAGTTATCATGTAACAAGACTCAAATGAGAAAAACTGGAAATCAAGCTGCAGCAAAAATCATGTCCTGGATGAAGGTAATGACAATAGCGTAAGACAGATGAATAAATGAGAGAGGACATGGGAGATATAAATGGAGAGGACATGGAGACTAATTCGATGTGAGGATGATGAAAGTAGATACTATATGACTCCCTGATTTCGGCTTCGGTGGTTTGGTGGATGACGGAGATATTAAAGACACTGAAAACAATAGAACCAAGCCTTATGAGTTCAGTTTTGAACATAATGCTTTTGAGGTACTGTGAGATATCCAAGGAAGAATGTCCAGGTAGGCAATGGCTTATATTGCTAGATCTTGCTGAAGATTCCTGGGATACTGTGAATCATGAGAAAGTAAAAGGTTAATGTTTTTTAATGTTCCAGTTTTTTATCAAGATCACAGCTTGTGTTTTCTACCATGTACAAACCAGAGGCTAAAGGACTTTGGAGCTTCACAGTTGGAATCTGTGGCTTTTCTTATCTGTAGCAGAGACCCATAGAGTATCTGGAGTAACTGCTGGGAACTCAATGTATGACAGCCCCTAATTAAAGATCACTACCAAGTTAGGGATCGCTGGAAGCAGGCAAGAGATAAAGTGCATTTATTATCAAACAGAAAGCCACACAGATTCTGGTAGTGATTCTGATTGAAGTGATAGCATTTGTCATGATTGGCTTTCATTTTCCTTTGGAGAACTACATTTTGCAAGAAAACATAAGTAGTTGTCTTTATAACTTGCATGTACAGATGAAATAGATTTATATGGTAAATTCATTCATTCAACCAACTCTGGTTGAGTGCCTATTATTTAAGTTTTTATTTTTTTTTTTCTAATTTGGGGAATCAGAGATGAATTAGATTTTAGTACAAATAAAACATGTCCTGGGCTCTCCAGGAACACAAAAGAGATGTTTTCTTTTATTATTGTTGTTGTACCTATAATGATTGTCATTAATGAATAATGATAAAGGTTCTAATTTGTTTGTTGTTTTGATGGGTAAAGTCTTAGCCTGCCTTATCTCCAGGTAAGGGACTATACTGCCAGGCTAAACTGGCTTCCTGTCAAGTCTCTTCAACCAAGAAGATATGTGATTTAATGAATGTAAAAGTTGCTCCTCCCTATGCCTAAGATGGTATATGGAGGACTAGCTTTTTGTGCAGATTCCCAGACTCCAGCTCCAGAAACTTTGGATCAAAATTGATAATTTCTCATTTTTAAAAGCACCTCCAGGAAATTCTGTAGTACATGGTAGGCAGGGTGTGCTTATAGAAACCGTAGTATGAACATAAGAGGCGCTATGAGTCTGTCAATTCCAATATTATCAGGGGCAAGTGTGACCTTGGGGAGTTTTTATAAAAGCTATTTGAGTCTCATATTATTCATCTCAGCAAAACGATTCCGTGGGTCGTTTTTTAAGGACTAAATGAAATTTTGTACATAAAATAGTCAATATTTAATTGATGGTTAAATTTGGGTTTTCTTTTTCCTTTCCCTTTTTAATACACTGATTAGCACTCCATTTTGTGTGTCCGACCTAGCACTCATCCTTTTGTCCTTCTTGTTAAAATTCCTTTTGTATCCCTTTTCTTTCTCATTGGACTCTGCAGTCCTTGAGTACAGGTATTTGCCCTCACTTTATTTCTTTTTTTTTTTAAGATTTTATTTATTTATTTGACAGAGAGAGATCACAAGTAGGCAGAGAGGCAGGCAGAGAGTGGGAAGGCGAAACAGGCTCCCTGCCGAGCAGAGAGCCCAATGTGGGGCTCGATCCCAGGACCCATGACCTGAGCCGAAGGCAGAGACTTAACCCACTGAGCCACCCAGGTGCCCCCCTCACTTTATTTCTAAGTCCTCAGCATTTGCACACAACACACATACACTAAAGTCCTTTCATGGAAAGTTATCTTTAAACCATGGTGCTTACTTCACTTTATGGTCTTGTACCAAAATGATCTTAAATCGTTTGCAAGATTCACACTTTCTAAAATTCACTAATTGTTCGTTGTCTTTTTATAGAATAACACATTTGGCAAGAAATAGGATCACACATTCTTTAATTCCCTTATCAAGAGGAAATGCTTGATTTAAATCAAGAAATGATGAATCAAATACTTGTTTTGACAGTTCATACAGAGTTATGTGTTTATTGGCCAAAGAATGATTTGGTGACTTAGGTTACATAGCTGCTAAGCTGGCAAATTTGTTTATTCTATCTAATTATGTTTAATACTTCACAGAATATTTATTGAGCTCACACTGTGTGTCACTGTGTTGGGTGGTAGGGATATACAATGAACAAAATGTCCTTTATGTTCAAGAGTCTGTGGGTTAGTAATGATGGCTAACCAATATGCAAATAATTTTGATACATTGTGGTACATAACTCATCTAGAGGAAAGTGTGGGAGATTTGGCCTCTTGGGCTATGGTAAATAGAAGAAAGAAAGTTTACTGAAGGTGATTATACCCAAGATGAAAGCCAAACAAATAGAGAACAGCAAAGTGATGGAAGAGAAATGTGCACCAGGGGGAAGCAACAGCAAGTGTAAAGACTGGGGGATGAAGGGTTCTTCGTGCTAGTAATAAGTACATGGCTTGATCTGGTAGTGAGAAGAGGTTAGAATAATAAATGTGGAACTGTCATGGAGAGATTTATTTTGCTCAAGCTAAGGAATTAGTGCGGTCGTAAATGCAAAGGGAAGCCATTAAAAAGTTGTAAGTACAGATGTGACAATATCATAATTGTAATTCTAAGTTCATGTTTTACTCTCAGTAAAAATTTTACCTTTAACTAATTTAAAAAAATTTTTTTTAAATCTTTATTAAATGCATTTATATAGTTCCCCAAGAAATTTGAGCTTAATTTTCACAACCACTTGCGAGTTGAAGTCTATTAAAAGCTGGTAATACTAAAAAAAAAAAAAAAAAAAAAAAAAAAGCTGGTAATACTCAATAATTGAACATGATAAAGTGTCATCTCAAAACAAAGGGCTTTTATTTATGTTTAAATAACACATTGTCTTTAAGATCATGCAAGAAAATTCTAGGGTAAAATGGCATCTAGTTCATATTACCTCACATAGCTTCTTCCAATTGCTCAGGATAGTTTTATTGCTCAGGATAGGCCATGTTATGATGCAGTAATAAACAGCCCCCAACTGTCAGTGGCTTTAAAGAAAACAAAATAGTATCCATTCTGAAGTCCATTGTGATGATTGTCAGTGGAAGGGGCTTTGCTGATTATAGACCCTGGGACATTCAGGTTAATGGAGAAGCCATTTCCTTGAAAGTTGCTGGCCAATGAACCAGAACAAAGATATCTAGAAAGTCATATATCTCAGCTCAAAACACATTCTCCAGAACTGCTCTCACTCAAATACAAGGAAGCCAGAAAATTCAAGCCTACCATGTATCCTGGAAAGGTCAATCAAAAATATTTGACAAACCCCATTAACTACTGCCACACCAATAAAACAGCTATGAAACTGAGAAAAAAAGATAAAAGCATTATGCTACCACATAAATCCAAGAATGACCAACATCCTTTTGCTAGGATCTTGAAGATTTTCTGCCTAGAAGGCCAATGATAGTTCATCATGGGAAAAAATGAGTGGCTTTTGTAGTCTTAGGCTCATGAAACAGAAGCCCCACCTATCTAAAGTCATCTGGGGTCTCTCTCATCCCCACACTATTTTCCCCATTGCACCGTGGCCCCAGGATCTTTAGCAAATTAAAACCTGATAACTGTCCATCTGTCTCAAGGGTTTTTAAAATTTTTTAAAAAATTTTTTGGAGTGTCTAGCATACTCTTCACTCTCATATTCCCAATGTTTCCATAAGTAATCAGAAATTATGGTCACCATAGAACAGCAGGGCAAAGAATACTATGGCAAGGGAGGGACAAATCTTTCTCTCTTTTGGCCCCACCCATTCTTTGATGAAACTAAATTGTAGTAGCATTCACTGAACTCTCAGTTCCTTTGTCATGGCTAGTGGCATGCACTTCTGATATTTATAGTATAAAGGCAAGACTATGGTCTGTGGGTTCTGCCTGTTCTCATAGGAACAATTTCTTCTAGCTGGCAAACTGAAGAGGACACTGAAGTGGAGTGATGGAAAGTTACGCAAACATATAGACTTGGACCTAAATTCTAGTTCTTCCACTTAATAGCTGGGTAAACTCAACAAAATTAACTTCTAGTGCCTCAGTTCCCTCATCTGTCAAAATACACCCACACCATGAAGCTGTTGTAATAAGACGATTTATTGAAATAGCAAAGGTCCGGCAAGGATTATCAGTGATATTATCACTCTTCACAAGCAGCCAAAAAGTATTTCCCGAGTTATGGTTTATAATATGTGAATTTAGGTTGAAAAATAAAAGCTTCCCTGTAAAACCGCATTTCTTGGTCTCCGAGAGAAGCCACAAGTGCTCTCCTGAAAACTCTGTTTAGAGGTTTGGGTGTTTGTTGCCCCCCGAACTCCATTCCAGTCAAAACCATTTCCAGTTCTTGCTGTAATGACCAGCAGCTCAAAAACACGAACCCCAAAATGGTAAAACAACAGCAAAAATGTGTACAGTAATTTTTCATTTTCTGAAAGCCCAAAGGTGCAGAGAGCCAAGTATCAAAGAGCATATACCATAAACTTTCTAGGCATTTCCTCAGTTGGACTGTAAATTCCAGAAATGCAAATACTGCATCTGTCTTATATAGTTTGGACTTAGAAGTGGGTTTGGAATGTAGCAGGTGCTCAAAAGTATTTGATAAATGCTTTAATGAGCCATCTAGACCCATGCTGGGGACATGGCTGAACTGAAATAGGTGGTGACATTAAATTTTCTTCAGACTCCTTCTCTTCAACTTCAGACTCCTTATCTTCAAAACAAAGGGTGAGTCTCAGGGCTTGCAAACTAAAATGCTTTGTGTGGTCTGGTAATGTTGAAATAAGTGTGGAAAAACACCTGATGGAATGCAGGAAGGAGTGGTGGGGACTGTGGACTGTGGCTAATTAGAGAGGTATCCCAAGGGATTTATACACAATACACAACCTTTTTTAATTTATTTTTTCTTAAACACTATGCATACCAAAGAAAACCTATCCCCTGGAAAATTAGTTCATCCTTTAGGCTGCTTGTCTATGACCCCCAGTAGTGATAATCCAAGTCCTTTCCAGCACTAACATTTTTGGTCGTGTGAGCCCAGGTACTTTTGGAGTATTGCTGCCTTTTCCGTAGCTTGGCTGCTGTCAGCCTTGTTAATTCCTAACTTTTTTTTTTATGAGATGTTTAAAAAGGTGTGCATGTAATTTCAGATGACTTTGTTGTTATCAAGAATGCCTGTCTCACTAGTAACTGACTTTGAATTCCAGATAATACTATTTACATCCAATTCTGGACATTAGGTCAAATGGCTGAACTGTTGCTTATTCACTTATATCCAAGACATAAGGTATCACTAGATCCAGAAATGAATTATCCCTAGTGGGCTCTCTTTGACACATGGCTCCAGGAACTCATCATTTAGATGTCAGTCATTCCTTCCTCCTGGCTCCAATGTCTTGCAGGTTTCCTGACAACAATTAGGGGGACTAAAATCACTCATAATCACAATCACACCTGTCTTTCTTATTGGCTCACAGGCAATTTACTTCTCTCAGCTCTTCTGTCACATAGCAGACCCTGGGTGTTACTTTTCCAAACTTCAATTATAGACATTCAATCTGACAGCTTCCCTAAAGTCATTATTCTTCCCCTATTTTCTGATATTGATCCCAAATGTTTGGGTAAAAGTGGAAAAAAATGCAGTCAGCTATCCAGATGTGTAGGAATATCCAGATGTGTGTTGTATAGAGACATGCCTCTGGGTGATGGTTGTGATTCTGTAAGCTTTGAGGTTATATTGAATCAGAATAAAAATTTCTACCATCTGCCTCCCTTTGCGTACCAAAACTCATTATATCTGCTAAGAGGAAGGTCCATCTACATCTGAGTTACCCTTCAGCCACTCACAAGACGTGACAGACGGTTTAAGATTTCGGGCTTCTTTATACTTCCTCAACTGTTTTTTGCAACAGGACTGGAATAGCTTTGACATTTATTTTCCCACTGATATGACTCATGCCGCCAGTTCTCTTAGCAGGCAAAAACAGGTACTGTCAATTTTATTTGAAACAATTTTCTTTCTCCCTTAAAACGACAACAACATCAACAACTACAACCACCAATTCCTGAATAACTATGACTGTTGGGCATTCATCCAATGTCTGTAGATATCTTCTGATATTTAATCTTTAAAAAAAATTAAGATGCTGCTCTTGGTTCCTGTTTTATAGACTAAAGAAACCCAACGCACACCAAACCTTACTTTCCTTGGGTGGCATGTAAATGGCACATATGGAATTCAAATGCAGTTATGATTCCAAATAAAAATATTAACAACAATAGCGGTACGTGTTACTTTGCAACAAGTTGGGTTTTTGGCACACATTATTCTGCTTAACCCCTGCAACAACCTATGAGTTACCTATGGTTTTGCCCACTCTGTGGATGACTTATTATTTACCTATTTTTATTTTCGTACCTTCCAATTCTGTGTCTCTGTGAGTCTGCCTCAATTTTCATACTTCATTCTTTTTAACATTTAATTTAATTTATTTATTTGAGAGAAAGAGTGAATGAGAGAAAGAGAGACCATGAGTGGGGGGTAGGGTGCAGAGGGAGAAGCAGGCTCCTGGCTGAGCAGGAAGCCCAGCACAGGGCTCGATTCCAGGACCCTGAGATCATGACCTGAGGCCAAGATAGACACTTAACTGGCTGAACCACCCAGTGAGGTTCAAGAGGTTCAAAGTATGAGGGGTTCCAAGAGGAACCCCTCATACTTTATTCTTAATGTCCTCCAAGTAAACACAGGTTTTGTTAGTGTCTCAATACATTCTTTTAATTTAATGGGGGTACTTAATGCATGCCATATATTGCTTGGGTTTATATGGATAATTTAAAGGGATTAAACTTACTCTTGGTAGTATTTATATATTCTTCAAATCTTTCCCTATTTAGCATTCCCTGAAAACTCTACTTTTTGTGTAAGAGTGTCTCCCCTTTGAGACTTCTACTTTGTATATTTAAGCAAAAAAGTCAGAGATAACAGCTCACTGGGAATCTGAAAGCCAGTTCATCTGATGATTAACCTAGGCTTTCTGAGTTTTAGTTTACTGACTTGTAACATGGGCATATAATACTTTCTCTCTCTCTCTCTCTCTCTCTCTCTCTCTCACACACACACACACACACACACGTTTGTAAGAGTTAAATTAGATCAAGAGTGAAAATGCCATTATGCAGCAGTTGTTCAGCAGATGCTCCTTCTTGCCCTACATAGCATCCGCACGCATTGAGTCTGGGTCTAGAGGGGATTTATGTTGTAGAAACATCTCCTGTTCAGTCTCCATCCAAACAGGAATGGCTTAGTAAAGTATCTGATACAGTATCTGGAACTCAATTTATGTTAGTTCCTCCTTTATTTCCTCTTTGCTTCTAATTTTTGTAACCTATGATGCTTGAGACGTTGTAAGTTAAGACACTGTAACTTAGGGTCACCTGGGTGGCTCAATGGGATTAAGCCTCTGCCTTCAGCTCAGGTCATGATCCCAGGGTCCTGAGATCAAGCCCTGCATCGGGCTCTCTGCTCAGCAGGGAGCCTGCTTCCTCCTCTCTCTCTGCCTGCCTCTCTGCCTGCTTGTGATCTCTGTCAAATAAATAAATAAAATCTTTAAAAAAAAAAGACAGTGTAACTTAAGCATCTCAAGTAGACGCTTGAGACATGGTAAGTGTTCCAAAAAATCCTGACTAAATAAATGAAATATGCAAACCTGGTCACAGTGTTCTATGTGTTTTTAATCCTTAAAAAATTCTGTGAAATGGGAGCTATTATGGCCATTTTAATAATGAAGAAACTGAGGCCAATGGTTAATGAAAATCCCCCCAACCCCAAGGTAATGATTTCCAGATGCAGGGTTTTAACTCTGGTTTTCTTTTCTTATTCAAAATCCCCTGATCTTCTTGACATGTAAATATATGTCTCCTCATTGTAAACATACCTCAACTGATTCTGTCTTTAATATTTTGATATTTTATCATGAACTTTTATATGAATTTAAATTGAAACAAATATTGCCTTAGATATTATTTAAATTGCTTACTGAGTTTTTCTGGCACTCTAGAATTTGGCACTTGGTGAGTGAAACATTCATGTCTCCTTAGCTCTGACCCTTTACATAATTCCTCATGTCAGTGGTCAACTATCATGTCTTCATGTACTGTTTGTTTCATTCATTTAGAAAGTTGCTTACAAACTCATGTTTCAATATAGTCAGAGCTGTTAGTCTTCTTGTAACCTGGTTACAAATAAGTCTTTGCTGTTATGGAGCCTGGAGCAGGTACAAGAGCCCACACTTGAATATTAATGAGTGGGAAATGGATGATTTTATGATTCCTGACCTTTCCGTTTTAATCCATTAGGAAGTATAGATTGGTTAGTAGTTAGCACAACTGGGCAAAAGCTGTCTAAGTGGAAAATTGATCCTGGTAAGTGCACACATAGTGGTTCCACCCATTAATGCTTCCTATTTTAGCATTTTGAACTTTTGCTCAAAGATACCTCAAATTCCAAGTTCATACCCTAGTGTGCCAAGCTGAAGGTGTGGGAGACTTGGTGTGAACTGATAAACATGCCATTTTTTAAACATGTTAATTAAAAGGATGAGTTAAAAGGCATAAAAATCAGCAGATCAGGAACAGACTCTAGGAAGCAGCCCAGTGTCTCTGCACCCCAGATCAATTGGTGTCCTCGTTGAGAAAGTTTTGCAGATACTTGCAACTATGAGTGAAAGGCCCATTTTCTTTGGCTTCACATGAAATTCCAGGTCTGGCTTGGGGGGACCTGAGTTCTCAACCCAATTCTGTCTCATTATCTTTGTCTGAGCTTTAATTTCCCTATTGGAAAAGTGAGAGGATCAGATTGGGTGATCTTTAAGGACCAACCCTAGAACTCTAGGATTCCCTTGAGTTCTCACTCTAGCTCATATAAAGCTCCAGATCTGCCTTTCACTAGATAAAGGTAGCAAACAGGTTTCATTTCAAGTATTAAAACCAATTAGTTGGTAGCATCTGACTGGAGATCTGTGTTGAGGGATTTCTGATAATGCATCTGACCCCCAAAAGATAATTCTATAATGTTCCCACAGAGTAGAGTGGAATGAGACTGGGGATGGGGGTCACAGTGGTTCCCTGAATCCCTGAACACATTGTAATTGCTGTCCTTGCACTGGATTGGAAGCTCCAATTGGTAGGAACTCCTGGAATCCAGCCCAGACTCTTGAAAGTAACAGATCTTTGGGTGCCTGGGTGGCTCAGTGGGTTAAGCCACTGCCTTTGGCTCAGGTCATGATCTCAGGGTCCTGGGATCTAGTCCCGCATCGGGCTCTCTGCTCGGCAGGGAGCCTGCTTCCCTCTCACTCTCTCTGCCTGCCTCTCTGCCTACTTGTGATCTCTCTCTGTCAAATAAATAAATAAAATCTTTAAAAAAAAAAAAAGAAAGTAACAGATCTTCAATAAACGTGGAAGAATCCTGAACGAATGAAAGAACATCAAACATGTTGTGCTAAGATCTAAGTATTAGAGAATACAGGATATTTATTTGAATGTCTGCATTCTCTTTGCCTAGCACATCACTTACTTGCTGTAGTTCTCAATAATAGTAGGGTGAATGTTTGAGTAAAATGACAAAATCTGTCATAAAACACATATAAAAAGGGAGTATGACATGGTTTCTGAAGTCAAAGTGTTTGTGTTCAAATCCAAGGCCCAATGCTCATTAAACATTATCCTTGGGCAGGTTCCTTCACTTTAATAAGCCACAATTTCCTCATCTTTAAGCTGGAGATAATAATAGTACCTAAATCATTAGTGATTATAAGGACTAAATAAAGTGGGAGTTTATAGTAGAAATCTGGCATATATCATATCAAGTATATTAGTTATCATAACTATTAGTTACTGCTTCACAAAGAAAATGTATTATACACCATGCAGGAGCCTAGGATATTTCACGTATTCATAGTACTTCTAAGAAAATCAAGGCTATTGTGAGCAGAAATAGCAAAAAAGGTCATTATCTTTTTGGGAAGGGATAGAATGTTAGAAAGGGAAGGTGCAAAACAGGAAAAAATGGAAGTCAACAAGATAGAGCCTCTTGATTATCCAGATGATTTCCCAAAGCCCTGTACCCCCATAAGCCTTCTACATCTGTAAACATTTCTTCTGTGTAGACAAGTTCAAACTGAGAGATACTAAATCATTCCACTATTCAGTTCTGGATCCAGGCTGGACAATCTTCTCAAAATTATTATGTTCTTATTTAAAGGATTGTTTCCCGAAAACCTTTGTGCCCATTAATTTAAAAGACCATAATCCAGGGGTGCCTGGGTGGCTTAGCCAGTTGAGCATCCAACTCCTGATTTCAGCTTGGGTCATGATTTTAGGGTTCTGGGATTGAGCCCTGTATCAGGCTCCCCACTCAGTGGAGAGTCTGCTTGTCTTCCTCTCCCTCTGACTCTCCCCCTACTTATTCTTTCTCTCTCTCAAATAAATAAATCTTTATAGAAAAAAAGAAGACCATAACCCAGACCAAAAAAACCTCACAACAGATACTGGATTATGGCCTGGTAAGACTGTGCATCCCTTTACCATTTTATGGCCATCAACTAGGCACACTAAGTGACATATATAACTTATACATGGGATGTTTGAAGGGAGCCATACAGAAATGTTTGGACTAGTGCATCAGTATGGCTAACATTAGAAGGAAAGGAAAAAACCATGACCTAGGTCGTAAAGTTGACTAGTTAGCTAAGTTATTATATATCAAAATATAGTAGATAATCAGTATGTTCATCATATCCTTTTACCCTAAATCTTATGACCATTATCAATACTGATAATACTCTTGTTCCTCACCTCATATATGATGTATCAAGCTCTCATTTTATGTTCTATTTTGTGTTCTAAGTTCTTTTCATATATGATGAATTTTATCTACTTGAAAACCCCACGATAAAGGTACTGTCATTTTTCCTATTGCATAGATGAGAACTTAGGTTTTAGAGAAGTTAAGAAAGTTCACTAAGGCCATGCAGTAGGGGAGTGGCTGAGCAGAGTTATACATGTTGGCAGTCTGGTTTCAGAGCCTTCAATCTTAAGTAGTTGAGAAAAAGGACTGGAAAAAAGAACTGGTTACACAGCTGAGGCATATTCTTTGGAAATGGAGTCAAAGCATTGAAAACTTCATGAGTAAACTTGGCTTGGTTCTAACATTAATCCCCTCAATTCTTCCATATAATTGTAGTGTATGGGTTTCAGGTCACCGTAAAACAGCTTGAGTGCATGCTATGAATCCTCTTACCTGGTTTCTCTCAGTCTAAAGTCCACATTAACATGAAACTAGAAGAATGTCACTGTCTCCCGCCAGTCCTGTTAGCCTAGTCTGACACAGTAAGCCCGAATTTCTGAAAGTGACAGACAATGCTGCCTGTTTGTCTAGTGTAAGACTTTGTTACTTTCTCTGCTTATAGAGGCCTGCTCTATGGATTGACAGTCCCCATCAGGAAGATCCAGCCTCATGTGACAGGGCCAGAGTACCGAGGCAAAACTTTCCACCCAGAGATAAGGCCTGGACTCACTTTAAAATATCAGGATCTACCACTGTTGGATAATTTGGTCAAAGGCTTGTTGTAGGTTGCAGAAAAGATCCTCTTTCTCAAGTTCAAATATTTGCTCATTCTGGAGGCAAATTAGAGCTTGCTTTAGAGATTAACATGAGATCCAATTTTAAATTTCCCATGTTGGAACTGGGGATGCTAAATAATGACCTGGAGATTTGAATATCAACATTCCCTAGAGAGGAAGTAGCCAAATGGCATTCTCTATTGCTTTCAGCAAATCCAATTAGTTGAAAGCTCAATTTACAATGAATCATGGGAGGGGCTTGTGGAAGGAATACTGAGTAGGAATAAAGAGAACTATAATCTAGTTGAAATAACACTCATGATTAATATCTGCACTACTCTTGCAGTTTAAAACATATTTCATAGTGTTTGATCTTTACAACAACCCTTTGGGCACATATTTTTATTTTCCTGGAAGAAAGTGCCTCCCTAAGCCCAACTACTTTATGTTTTAACAATATCTTGGCTCCAAACCCCCCACCCCCAACCACAAATACAGTCCTAGACTGGGTCTCATCACCTCCTTCCTGGCATGCTGCAGTAACCTCGTTGATCTTCCTTTCTCAATTTCACACCCTCCATTTAATGTCCTACTTTTATCACAGAAAGTTCTTTTAAAATCACAAACATGATCATTTTACTCCCCTGTATAAAACCTTTCATATTTGATGCTTCCAAGTTACCATGGTATCTTTCCTCTCTCCCTTCATTCCCTTCTTTTCGCCTTCCTTCCCCTTTCTTCCTTCCTTTCCTTTTCCTTCCTTCCTTCCTTCCTTCATTCCGTGTCCTCTGTTGGGCAAAATTTACCCCATAAGTCTCACGTTAAAGCAGCAATGAACACAGCTGCTTCAGCCGAGGCTCAGGTAGAGAACCTGAACAGAATTTATTTGTCCCTTGTTCTCTGCTTTATTTCCTCCTCTCTAATCCAACTGGTCTATGGGACACAGTTTGAAATGTCACTGGCCTGTAGAATAAAGTTCAGACTTCTTATCTGAGGAAAGAGTCGGCATTTAACCCACCAGGCTCTCAGTGAGGCATCAGTCTAAGTTACAAAGGTAATCTGTGAGGTGGGTGGCTCATTGTACAGAGTGGAACTGATGCTTTTGTGGTGGGGAGAGGGGAGAGCAGATGGAGAATGACCAATACACCCACCTCCAACCTTCTTTTTGGTCAAATGGGCTTCAGCAGTTAACTGAAAAAATATGCATGCTTACACTTTAGAACCTTCGCAAGAATTGTTTTTCCAACATAATGTCACAGATACATCCTATGCATAATCTCTGTGACTTCTGTGCCCTTCCTGTAGGCTCTCTGTTTTATCTTGTACGTGTTTTTTACACTACTTTCTGCTGTAACTCTATATCACATACCACTACATACTGACATTGTATTTTTATGTCTGTTTTCCCCGTTAGACTTTAAGAACAAGACGCATATCTTATTTATGTTTTGATCACTGCCACAGTGGTTGACACACAGTAGGTACTCCATCAATATTTGTTGAAATGAAGGCCAGGATTTATTTCACTAATAAACAAAAGTGCAGAAAGCATACAAACCCTGGCTAATAGCGTGGTTGAGATTATAACCTGCAGGAGATAATTCTTTGTTTTACAGAAGGATTTGATTGACAAAGACTGAATTAACAAGCAACTCTTCTCAAAACAAAGCTATTGCATTATAAGAGGTGAGCCATTCCCTCACCAGCAAAATAGATTGATTAAGTTTGAGGCTCCAAATTAATTTTGGAAATGACACGGAATGAGGTGATATGAATGAAAGAGGGAGAGAATAAAGAAGAAACATATGGGCAGGACAGGGGCTTTTTGGCAACTATAAACTGTGCCCTTAGTAAACTGAGCTTTTGATCAAGAAAATCAATGCATAGCAGCTGAGAGCTGATATAGAGGTGGTCACCATAGAAACATCATGACTCTCTGGATAGGTCAAGGCTTGACTATTTCCAAATCAGCATACTATCATATGTGGGGAAAAAACATAGATTGTCAATGTGGAGGAGTTCCCTTATCACAGGAAGTATAAAGAGAGAGAAAACGGACAGAGTGGTTCAGCAATCCCCTAGGGAAGACATACTGAACCCAGAGGGCATGAAAACTCCAGTTGCTACACACAGCAGCTTCATCAAATCTCATTTTAGCTCTGATCAAAAAATCCTTTGAGACAATCTCCATTTCTTCATTTTATTTTATGTTTCCCTTTTTCTTTTTATCTACTTATTTAACACATGTGTAAAAAAACAGTCATAAAAAACATGAGTCCAATAGACTAGGGTTCATGTCCCAATATTGTCCCTGACCAAAAAAAAATGGGACCTTGAGTGGAACTCCTCCATATCAATGGGTGCACTGAATCTGCCTTGAACTGCCTGTTGGCTGGAGAACAGGCCAGAAAGACTGGAAAATAATGTCCCCCTAACCCACCCTCAGCCAACCTCAACCAATGACTCACTGAAGATAGTATAGCCCAAAGTCCTTAGCCCCCTACAGGATAACTCTAAGGTATACCTTCTATCGACTGCCTTACTCCCACTTTGACAGTGGGATTAAGTTCCAGTCACCCACGGTGATCTCTGGCTGGATAATACACCCTTTACTGGCTGCTTTCTCTTTCCTGTCTTACCTCCTCAGTTTCCCAGAGACGTTTCTTGGTCAAATAAATTATTTATTCTCCCAAATAAATTATTTGCACCTGAATCCTATTTTCACAGTTTGCTTCTGGAGCACTAAAGTAAGAGAGTGACAGTTTCTCTGAACTTCATTTTCCTTTTCTGAAAATGCTGACCATGGTACATGAATGCAAGTTGTAGAGAGTTTATAAGATAATATATGCAAAATGCTTAGTGCAGTATCTGCTACATTTGACTGCTCTGGACACGTTAGCTATAATTTGTGTTGTTGTCACTAAAAGCTCAATATGTGCTAGATATGCTGGATACCTTGTTAGGTGCTGTGGAGAGAAAGATGAACAAGATCCTACTCGACTTTGTCCACACAGAACTTACAGTGTCATGGCAAATGTAAGTTAACTATTATATCACATTTTAAGTGCTGAATCATAAGCATATATAAATTCTTATGATGTGCAAAGAAGTGTATGGCGCTGTGGGAGTACATACTAGAATTTAGCCTGGTATTGGGTTTCAGAGACCACTTCCTAGGGAGTTGACATTTAAGGAATGATAGAAGTTGGCAAAATGTGTGTGTGTGTGTGTGTGTGTGTGTAGTGAGAGAGTACTGTAGGTGGAGAAAATCATATGTAAAGACCCGAGAAATGGAGGGGGGTTAGAAAGGAGGTAGGTTTGAAGAGAGAGAGAAAGTCTAGCTATACTGAATTTGAGGACCAGAAAAAAATTCCCTTTGGTCTGATCCCATATGCACCAAATAACCACCACTTTGGTCCCCGAGTTTGTTTATTTTTTGGTTTTGTCTTTGATACTGGGAAATCAGAGATGTCTGGTGAGCAAATGTTGCCATTCAGTCACTACAAGTCATATCTGCTATTTAAGTGAATATACTGATAGATATTCTGGTTGAATTTGCATTTGTGTCTTATGAATTGGGTTATCATCCAGAAAGTCCTTTTGAGTTTCATCAACTCTGGTCCACTAACAAGATAGAGTTTATGGACCTGAAAGGCTGGGCATGTCAGCCAAAGCCTGGGCCTGTTCATAGGGTGATGCCACTCAGGAAAATCCCTGGCAGGTTCTCTTCTGCAGGGAACAGCTTCATCTTGATATTGCCTCACTCTATGTTAGCAAAAACAATCCATCCTCCATTCCCCTGTTCTAGATTTTAGATCTCTCTCTCTTCTAATGCCAGGAAATACACCCTCAGAAACTTCAATCAGCTAAGACCATCAGTGAGCAATCTTGCTTTCTCAAGCTCTGGGCCCTGGAGAAGTCATAAATCAGGCTGCTATGTTATGGGTGAATTAAATATTATGTGGTACGGCTCTTTGAACTCATAGAAGAAATTGTTCAATAAATGTATGTTATTATTGTGTCTCTAGACACTAGGACATCAGAGACCTCTTACTTTTTAAATGTTTCTTTTCTTCCTTTCTTTTTCTTTTTTTTTTTCTTCAGTGGTTATAATGAAACTTATTTGCTTATAGATATTATTCTAGTACTTTATCTTGCCTTTAATGGTGAGTAACTTCAAAAGCCAATGACCATTGGATCTGCCACTGCTCAGACATTATCAAGAAGACATATGTTTTATTCTTAATTGGGTGATATGGATTATTTTTCTTTTCAGTATTACTGGAAAGGGGTATGAGTGGATTTTCCAGAATGGTGTAATAAAAATAAAATTTGATTGATGAATTCAATAACTATAGCTAGGAAGCATCTTGTGTAGCAGGGGAGAGGAAATGCATAGTACCCTACAGATGGAGTCAGCATAACTCCCATTTGTTTGATAGAGAGACTCCTGAGCTAGATGCTGGCTTCTTGGAGAATAGCTCACTCTTGGAAATACAAGTCAGGTTGAATAGCTTATTTTTCCTTACAAGCTTCATCTAGTGAGTTATAACTTCAGGACATCAGGGTATAGATGGTAACTCATATTTTTAAAGCTCTTTAGCAAGTCACTCTTCATTTCATCCATGATTCTATTGACAGAAGCACTTAGCACCTGCCTGTGGGTAGACTTCAGGGGAGTCCTTACCTCAAGGAGAGGCCTGCTGAAGGGGTCATTGGTTCATTCTCTGTGTTAGGAATTTCAATCAGTTGCCAAGAAACTCATAATGTTGTGTGCAAAGTTTTTATGTGGAAAGGGTGATACTAGTTTCTCCAAGATGTATAGGGTTTTTTCTGTGGAAAGGATAATACTAGTCTCTTCAAGATGTGTGTGAGTCCCCAAAAGGATAAGAACTACTGCTGTAGAGTATATACCATGGACAGATAGCACTAGAAGGTGTATGACATTTTTAGTATGTATTTATGAGCCTTACATGACCATTTGACCTGAAATGCCATTTTTTCCTTTAGTAACATTGCCTAAAACTTTTACTGGATTTGCAAAAGGTATTAAAGTCTGATTTAAAGGAAGATTTGTGTAAATAAATCAGAGATGGTGTGGATTCTGACTTACCCTTCAGGGCTCATTTCAAATGCAATTTCTTCAAATGTAATTTCACTATAACATTTGGCACATGTGTGATAGACATATATTTATTTTAAATGTTTGTTTTCTGATTAATGTTGGAGCTCTCTGAGGGCAGATCTTTTTCACGATTACTTTTCTGGACCATAGTGTCAAGTGGATGCCATAAGCGTGTCCAGTTCATGTTAGCAGAAAGGTCTCCCATATGATGGGAACTATATCAGCAGGGATTCTAGGAGGTCAGTGGGGAGTTCTGGGTTAACCATGCAGCTTTATTTTGTGAATGATGGCTATCCTGATACTTCAGGTGAAATTGGGAGATTTATTACTTGTAAATGGTGGGAAAAGAGGGAATGGCTGTCTTCAGGAATGACTGGATACAGGACTCAAACAAACTCTTTTCATTTTCCTTCTCAGCTTCTCTTTCTCCCTTGACTCAATGTATTCCCACTATATAAAGATTTTTCTCCCTGCAGTGGTAAACAGAGGTAACCTCCTTACTCATTGTTTCACATTCATTACTTCCTCTAAATGGGCAACAACTTTTTTGAGTAAGCAGAATAAATCTGCTTTCTTTCATCTTACAAATGAAACAAAATCAGAAGGGCCAACTAGCATGAATAATGTCACACAGCTAGAAAGAGGTGGAGGAGGGAATGAAATCTTTCAAAATGTGTCAGTGGACACGGGAAACCCTGAGCTTCAGTAGTACTAAGATCCTTATTTACATATTGTGGTTCCATTGTCTGAGTGATAGTGAAAAAGTGACTATGGCTTTCTGAGCTTTCTGATAGAGGGCAGAATAATATCAACTCCTCGGAGTTGGTTGACGTATATACAATGTATTTGAAATTTCCTGTTATATAGTAGATTGCCAATAAGTACTGACAAAGTCAAGTATATGACCTATCTAGCAAGTGTACAAAACCGTGATTTTGAAGTTCATGGAAAATTCTTCCCACTATTTTAATTTTTATTTGCCAACATTTTTTCTTCTAACATTTGCATCCACTTCTTGCATTGTATTTGCCATGCTGTCCCCAAGAGAAACACACATCCTTAGAAAGTCCTTTGTATTCTTTCATTTATCCAAAAATATTTATTGAGCATCTACTGTAGTAGGTTTCAGACCCTGGATGACACAACAATAAATAAGACAGATAAAATCTCTGCTTGTGTGTAATTTACATTTTATAGAAGGCACACACTACAGACTAGAAAATCAATAAATATATAGTAAAATTTCAGGTTAAAAAGATACAGACTGTGTGAGTAAAAAAAAAAAAAAAAGAAAGCAGCAAAAGGATAGAGACGGAGGAAAAGGTAAGATTTTAGGTACTGGGGTCATCAGAGCAATTGTCTCGAAGAAGCTTCAGTTTGAATAAAAACCTGAAGAAAAGAAGAGACTGGATGATATGTGAGGACAATAGCTTTGGCAGAGAACACAGCAAGTGCAAAGGATTTAAGGTAGGGGCTGGTTTGTCTTCTTTAACATCTGCTAGAAGAATAGAGTTCGTGAGAGGCAATGATAGGAGATGAAGCTGGACGGGGGTGGCCAGAGTACAGATCATGCGGAGGCCTTGCAGGTAGTGGTAAAGGGCATGTGTTGCCCACTGAGTGCACTAGAAAGCCATGGAGAGAGCCTGAGCAAGGGAGTGACTGGATGATTTTCTGGGTGATGGACACATTGCAGGGAGAACAGTGCTAAGGGAGACATCAGCCTGGGAGCTACTGTGATTGAAAGATGATGATGGCTTAAACAAGAAGTTCCAGAAGTGGTGAAAATTAATCAGATTTGCAAAATACTTTGTAGCCATTAGCCGACAAGATTGGATGATGGAAAGGAAGACAGTATCCAGATTTTTAAAAAAAGTTTTAAATGAATGAAGATAGACATTTAAAACTCTGATTTCTAATCACAGCCAACATTTACCAAGAACTCTATGCCATGCCCTTGTGCGAAGTACTTTATACTCACATCGGTTAATAATGGTTCCCCATCACAAAATATTTGTATTTATTTTTTTAAATTCATCCTCTGTTTATGCAGATCTTGATCTTTCTCAGCTGTCTGCTCCCCCCAACCCCGTATCCTCAATTTCTGTCCTGGACTCAATACTTGAAACTACTGTCAGATCCAAATGTTGAAAACTTTAATCCCTTGAGTTTCCCAGAGGAGAGCTTCCTTACACATTTGCCCACTAGTGCTTTGTTCTCCCGTCCTTCAGATAATCTCTCTGCCCTTCAAGCTTTGTGTGTCTGACTCTGCTGGACCAGACCCCTGGGACAGAAGATCAGCATCTCTATTCCTAGCATTTATGTTCTTCAGCATTGCAAATTTAATTGTTTTTTGTATATTTGCTATGCAAGAAGAAACAGATATGGTGATTTGCACTGCCCAGAAAATTTTAAAAGAAAAGTTATTTAATCAGGTCTCAAATGGATACTGTGAAAATAATATAAGTTTCATTAAGTCCAGCTCTTGGGAGAATCAGATTAACTAACTCACTGACTTGTTTTCTATACCTGAATGTTCATACAGTAAAGTGCCATCCTTGTCATGTTTATTGACAGAGACAAGAGTGAGTATCAGAAGCCACATTTGCTTTGGCCATAACAGGATTTCATGCTTTAGTATACAGTATGGCCGGTACTGAACACCCAGTGTAACATACACAGCTGTCTTCACAAGCAATGAAATTTATCTTCACCTACACACAATACAGTTCTCAGTCCTTTAAGTAAAAGCTTTACTGTTGCATTTTTTGGTAATTTTTATGTGAGCAATGAAACAAATAAGTAATACCCTCAAATGAGTTTTAGGCAATGTTTCATACAAATACAAGTGATGTGAACTGAAGGAGGAATTCAGGATCACGGACAGTGCTTGGGATTGCTCCTGTCTTTGCTTTTATAGTGTGCTGGTGACTAAGAGTTTTATCAATTTGATCACCTATCCATGGAGACAAGAGCTAAATGGCTGGCAACAACAAGCACTGGCCTGCTGGACACCATGATGCTCTTGTTTCCCTATACACACACAGTGGAGGGCATAATACTTGGGATGCATAATACTTGGGGTAGGCAGCGGTTCTGAAAGAAAGGGAAATAACTATATGATGTTCCATTGCTATGCTTACTTCATAAAGACATTTATTAGCTAACTGAGCTGGGTTTTGTTCTGGACACTGTAACTTCTGTAAATTATGTTACCAGCTGAGACCTCAGTTTTCCCATTTCTAAAATCAATAGAGTAGACCAGATGATCTCTCATGTTCTTTCAAGCACTGATTTTCTGGGAACCTAGTTGTTCTTAAAAGTGTAATTTCAAAGACAGCACAGTGAAAGATAAACTGATGAATATTTGGGCCAAATCAAATCTCTTTTATAATTAAATCTCAAGTTGAAAAAAACCCCACAAAACCAAAAACAAAAAACAAGACAATTAAAAGAGCAAATAAAACCCCTCATAAATTCTGCAATGCAAAGACATATGCATTCACAGCTAGAGATGCCTCCTCTAACTTCTAGTCTTCCCAGTCTAATAAAAGATAATCAAGTTTGGAAAATTACAGAGAAATAGAAAATCAGAAGAGACCAAGAGCTAAGGAGAATCATGGAAAGCTCTTTGAAAACTATTTGCCCCAAAGACATTAGATCCCGAGAGATTTAATGGTGATTAAATTCAAAGTATTCAAGAGATACATAAATACATTCATTGCAATATATTCTAGAGAGTAGAAGATGTAGAAAGTATCCCATTCATTTCGCAGATTGGATCCTGATCCCCAAAGGTAATAAGATATTATGCAGAAAACAAAGAAACAAAACAATCCAAACTGTGAACATAGAATCAAAACTGTAAATTAACTACTTCACAATACAGTTTAACAATTTAATATTGCTGATTCAATAATCCAATAGAAATTCCCCTAGTTTCAATATAAGAAATCTGAATAATGCAATAGAAGTATATCAGTAGTCTAATAATAAAAAACAAAAATATGTAATTATTTCAACATCTCCTAAATACATTTCATGAAATTTAACAACATTTTCATTTCTCAAGTTAGAATAAAATAATTCTTCCTTAATATGGTGAATATTCCTATTTTAAACCCTCAATCAAACAATTCTTTATTAGGAGCACCAGATACAGATCTCTTAATTAGAAATAAAACAAGTCTGTCCACTCTGCCCACTGTTGTTTAACATTATTTAAATAGGTCTAGCTGGCACAATAAGACAAAGAGAGAAATAAAATTAATATATATTAATAAGAAAGAAAAAATATTGTAGATCCCTAAGTCCTGCTTGCAATTCTGAAATCCAAAATATTCTGAAAATTGAGCACTTTGCATCACTTATTTGATACACAAACTGATTTGAGCTGCTGTAAAGCCACTTAGTGTGAATGTTTATGCTGATGCAGAAATAATATTAATATATTTGATTATGGGCTTCTTCCCAGACCTTGCTGGGGTATTGTGTAATATCTGCAATATGTACCATATTAGTATTCAAAATTGTGAATTACAAGACATATCTGGCCTTAAGGATTTTAAGATAAAATGTTGTAAATCTCTATTATGTGCAGATGGCATGATTATGCACCAAAGGCATTTTATAAATCGGATAGTATTTGTTACAATTAACAGAACATGTTTAATATAAGTAGTTGTACTCAACAAAGCTAATTTTAGGATTGTTTATTTATGTATCTGTCTACCCTCTACATTGGTAAAGTACTTGAGGGCACAGGTTACATTTTGTTCATTTCTCTGTCACTTGTATCCAGAATATGTCCTGGCCTAGAAGAAGTAAACAAACATTTTATTTTTAAGAATAAGAGATGGATGGATAAGTAATAAAACTATCATTAGTAAGTGCTCCATTTTTTAAATGTATGGATTTTATATAATTCCAATGACTATTCCAAGAGGATTTCAAATTTTGTCTTGCTTTAATTTCAAACCCAAGATGAAGTTGATAAAACTTTTTATTTGGAAAAGCAAAACAGACAAAGATGATAACAGCAAGAAAACATTCTTTCAAAGACAAGTGATTAAAAGAAAATCCAGGTTCACACTGGGATCATCCACTAACTCTTTGAGTGATTTTTGACAAGTTACCTACCTCCTCTAAGTTCCAGTGTCCTTGTATGAAAAAAAAAAAAAAAAGTAAATGAGGCTGGAGTTTGATATACTTATTGGCCATAGTTTTTTCCCCCCCTTTGAATTTCTTCTTAATACCTCCACTGGCCTTTTTTTTTTTTTTTTTAAGATTTTACTTATTTATTTGACAAACAGAGATCACAACTAGGCAGAGAGGGAGAGGGGGAAGCAGGCTCTCTGCTGAGCAGAGAGCCCAATGCAGGGCTCAATCCCAGGACCCTGAGATCATGACCTGAGCCGAAGGCAGAGGCTTTAACCCACTGAGCCACCCAGGCGCTCCTCCACTGGCCATTTTTTCTGTCAGTGTGTCAATCTCTGTTTTGTAAATTGATTTACGATAAACATTATACATGTCACATGTGTTGAGACACAACTCTTTATATCCTGGTATAGATTTTAGGTCTGTTTTGGGGTGCTCTGTTCTATTGCATTGATATTTACCTCTTTCTCTTCTCCACTACCAAGACATTTTTATATGGTAACCTTATATTTCAGTATATGGTTGAGTCAGCCAGAATTGGAACTAAGTAAGTAATTGAAGAAGCAAGTTGCTTTTTCATAATGTTTAAGGTAATATTATCAGCATAAAAAAGAAATAGAAGCAACAGAACAAAATAGTATTTTTAAAAATCCTTATAGCAAACCCCTGAGGTAGGGATTGTTATTCCCACATTATATATAAAAAAATCTGGGGTACAGAGAATCCAAGTACCCCGATTCTCATGGTTTGCATATGGCAGGGCCAGGATTCAGGTCTGGAGTCCATTTTCTTACCTGGTCCATACAGAAGTGTTTTCCCATCAATGGTAACATGAACTGCTTTGACAAAATGGTCCTGGCAAAACACTGTATATAAAGCCTTACCTATAGGAAGTTGTTGATACGTTTTCAACCATGGACTCAGGAACAAAGAGCTCCAGTTGCACATTTGGAAAACTGGTTGTGGACAATGACCCCAAAGGAAGCAGAGAAAGAGGAAGCAAGTCCTGGGCTCAGAGGGTAGAATTCATGCAGAGGAGGGTGTGTCTCTCCTTTCTTTTTTGTAAAGTTCTCCATGACGGGATGAAACTCAAGTTTATGTCTTTCTGTCCCAAATGCTAAAGCAGGATCTCAAGGATTCAGCATTGACCTTAACTACTTATTATGTGAGGGTAGGGTCTGGGGGAGAAAAAGAAGGCTGTCTGTAGAGAATCTGAGTGCCTAAAGCAGGCTTAGCAGTGTTTCAGAGAACAAGCACTTCAGAGAATCACAGAGCACCACTCTCTGCTCTCCCCAGTGAGAGGTTCACCCCCTCTCCCCCAGGACGCCCTCACAGACCACACTGCACGGTATGCAGGCAGACTGACCTTGGTTAGTGCATAGCCACTTTTTTCCACAGGAAGGTCCTCCCTGGTTTATTCCCAGGCTTCTTAGGGAAAATCCTTCACGCTCACAGGCCCTTTTCCAGAGCAGCTGCAATCCTCTTATCCTGCATCTTCTACTTACTCCTCTGCTCTAAGTAGAATTTACTAAATGACTGCCACTGCCCAGCACTGTGCTAGGTCCTAGGAAGACAGTGGCAACTAAAAAAGCACAGACTCAATTTCAAGGGCCTTTCATAAGGCACAGGATCCTTTCAGTCCTGAGAAACAGGCCAGGAATTTAAAGATATAGAAGCTGCGAATTTAAGTTTCACAGAAAAGCTGATTTTACAAAGGAATTCGAAAGGGGAATAGGAGTTTGCTGAACAGGCAAGGAGCTGTCAGCAAAGAGCATCCCAGGCAGAAGGATCTGCATGTGCAAAGGTGTAACAGGCATGGAAAAGTAAAAGGAGTGTGCAAGGAAAGACTATGAGGAGAAGCCAGAGGCATTCTCATAAGGGACATGGTAGGTGGTGAGGAATTTGGACTTTAATGCAAAGGTAGTCAGGACCAATTGGGGTTTTACACATAAGGATGATGAAACAGATCCCCTTGCTTCATGATCTTCTCAAGACTAATATGATCACATCACCACAGTCATGTCCCATGAACAGCACAAACTTTCCTCTGCTACAGGAATTTGTCCCCTCCACACCTGGCTTACCTGGATATAGACTTTGGACACTGTCCTTTTAAGTGCCCAGCTCCCCTTGCAAGGCCTGACTCTGCAGCAGAGCCCTTTTCTCTAATTCCTCCTGTCTGTCGCATATGATGACCCCTGTTCTGGGAGGTTTTCCCACTAAAGTGTGGTCCAGAAGCCGTTCACAACTATATTGCCTGGAAGCTTGTTGAAAATGCAGAATCTCAGGCCCTGACAAAGACCTACTAAGTAAGAATCTGAATTTTCCCAAGACCCCCAGGGAGTCGTCTACATGTAGAGGTATACTTCAATGCACCACACTAGGTTTCATTACAGAGAGATCTCCGATGCCCCATGCATTCACAGAGAGGAGGCAGAGGTGTGGAAGGAAAGGGAAATTCTTCAGGATCATGCCCTAGGCTGGTGAATGCCTGAAGCTGGTGGGCCAAAAACATTCCATGTTATTTGCTTTTATAGTAATCTTGCTAGATGAGTAATAGTAGTCTCAGTGTACAGATAAAGAAAGATCATTTAATCTCATTGTATGACCTCTTCCCTGTTGTTTTTTGTGAACTTCGAGAAGAAAGATTTCACCATCTCTGCTGATCTTAAAAACAAGGCCCCAACCAGAACAGAAAGAGATCTGCCAAACTTTCAATAACAACTCTCTCCATTCCTGCCAGTCTTGGATGGCCACCTGTCCGGTCTGGCCAGGCTAGTGAACCTCAAGTGGAAAGCCTGTCTTATGGGACTAGCCTTCCCTTGGCTGTCCCTTTACCCTGACCCCATCTTGCCTTTTCCTCCTACACAAATACTGCAGGTAGATTTAATATTCCATGTCTCACACTGAGTTTCAGATTCTCAGTCAGCAGTCCCATCTCAGAGAGCGAAATCAAGCAGCTGAAAAGCAGTCTGCCCTCTGAGAGGGAAGGAAAAGTAGGTAGATTTGATAGAACTGCCTAACAAAGTGTATTTATGAACATCATTGGAACAAATGTGCCCCTGTAACTGCAGCCATCATCTCTAATGTCACATCATGGAGACACCGGAAAACAAATAGGACTTAAAACCTGATTTCCTATCAGCTTGCAATGGCATCTTCCTCCTCCAGCCTCCCTAGCTAGGCAGCACATGACTCACAGCTTCCTTCTAACTTCTAAAGTGCTTCAGGACCAAAAAGAAAAGAAAAGAACACAATGTTTAAAAATACATATATCCCATTAGTAGCTTGTTTCTTAATGCATCAGGCAACTGATCACCGCAGATGCCTTAAAAGGTGCTGAAATGAATTACTAGGGGCTCAGACTCCTTGGAAATTGATCTGACAGTGGGAGAAGTGCAACCAGTTTCAAAGCTATTCTTTTCATAGAGCCTTGATGTTCTGAGTTGCTTAGTTATCTCCTTTGCTACTCTTCTCCTATGCTCCCAACTCAGACATTTCCTCTGCCCCTTTCTATTTCTATTGCACTGCCCCTGTCCAGCTACCCCAGCCCTCCTTCTCTCATTGGGAAGGTTGCATGAGCTTCTTGTTTTTGCTGGTCTCCAACTGTAAGGCCTTTCCTCTCCAGTCCACCCTCTGCTTTGTGGGATTCACAAAGTAGATGTATCTGGTTTTTGCATATGTAGCTGTTTTTTTTTTTTTTTTTTTCATTTAGACTGTGAACATCTTGAAATTAGAGACTTCCACATGTCTTTTACATTTCTGCCTCCAGACCAGTGCTATGGAAAGGAACCAAAACTACTCTTCAAAGAATGATTTAAAGGTTATGCTATAGTGGCTACTGTACTTTGAGCACCAACAATGTAGATAAGGGAACCCAGGAATGTACCAGTCCCTTCTTTTGGTGAAGACAGCTTCTACTCTGATGAAAAGGAAAGACCATGATGGGAGATATCCTCCCTGTTGTCTTAGCTGCCCCTTCTTCTCTGACAGTCAGGACTCATCCAGAATATATAAACATGGGAAAAAATCATTCAGTTCTTTGCCAGTGAAATTCTATTAAAATGAATATCAAGCCTTAAATGTGTGGTAAGGAGTCCCACAAGTTCTTCCAGAGGGGTGTGTGAAGGTTGGAGACATGCCCATGCTGTCAGTCTGGGGAAGCCAAAATGTTATGGGCTGATCATATGTATTTAATTCAAATCTGCTTCACGAACTGCAGATACTTATTTTAGGTGGTAAATTTCATGAATTCTAATATTGAAAGGCTGCAGTAATCTCTCCCCAACTTGTAGTTCTTATTAGAGGAAATTATGGCTTATTATGTCAGCTTATTTATTTATATTTTTTCTAGAAACCTCAAGAACTTTTGTTTCAACTTGTGTGTTATATATTTATCAGTAATAACATTAAAAAAATAACATTTCTTATGATTTGTTAAGAATGTGCCAGAACTGTGATAGGTACCTGCTATGGTCTGAAAGTTTGTGTTCTCCAAAATGCATATTTTGAAATCCCAAACTCCAAAGGTGATGGTACTGGTAGGCAAAGCCTTTGGGAGGTACTTAAGTCATGAAGGAGTCATGAGAGGGATTAGAGCCTTATCAAAGAGGCTCTAGAGAGATACCTAGACCTCTTCTACCATATGAGGATAGAGTAAAAAGGCGCCCAGCTATGGCCCTCACTTGAACATGGCTTGCACTCTAATCCTGGACTTCCCATCCTCTGGAACTGTGAGAAATAAATTTCTGTTGTTCATAAATTACTCATCTGTGGTATTTTGTCAGAGTAGCCTACATAAAATAAGGAAGTATGTTTAATGCATAATCTCATTTAACTTCACAAAAATTTGAAGATAGATGTAGTAAAGCCCTATGAGAAAATGCCCCATGGTAATAACTTCATATATACGATATATAATATGTAATATACATACATAGAAATATGTAATATATATACACATACTAATAAAAATCATACCAATCAGAATTTCACCTATATTATAACTCATATATAATTAGGTCTCATCCTCTGCCTAACCCCTATTTTCAGATAGACACAGCGACTGGATAGAGTTTTTATTTCATGCACATGGAGGTGGGGCTGGTCAAAAAAATGTCAGCCAACCCTGTGTGGAAAACAGGGACTCTTTAGAGATGGATCCCTGAATTTCTAATATTCTCTTGGCTCAATAGGCTGAGAAAAGACAGGCCACATACAATTGTAGGAAGTCCCAGTAGCCACATGATGCTGAATAGCCCCCATTAATAGTTACACTGCCACAGACCACTGCCAAGAGAGGGCGCCAAATCAACAGTCAGAAACTGGATGGGTTTAGAAGGCCCAGGTGGGCTCTTTTAAACTTCTGGCCAGCAGGCTGTAAAGACTCACTCCAGTTATTTCATTAACGCAGCTCCTTGGTTTATATGATTGAATTTTTATGAACCACTTATCCTGCTATGGCAGGACTCAGTGTTCTATAGCTCGGTATTATACAGAAGGAAAGTGAGGTTCAGACAAGGAAGCTTGCTTTGTCTTAAGAGCAGTAGGGGGTAGATGTGTTAAATGAACCTGGATGAGCCTCCTTCCAACACGCACATTTGTCACTACTGCAACCATGACTCCTAAACATGACCATCCTAAGCATGTCCTGTGGGTCTGACATTGTGCTACACATTTTATATTCATCATGCCACTCGATCCATATGACCACCCAATGCAATTGGAAAGTATTTCCCTATTTTACAGATGATGGGACTGCTGTTTCTGGGGTTGAGCAACTAGTCTAAGTTGGTCATTCACAGCTGGTCAATGTCAGAGACAGGACTCAAAGTTAGGTATCTCTAGATGATTCCAGAGTTGTCAGGAAATAACTAGAGTTGGGCTAAATAAAAGAGTTATTTTAGGGGCAGAACAAAAATGATGCCCCTTGCAAAAAAACCATTATGATAGAAGGAAAGGTAACTGAATGTAACTTCCTCCACTTACACCTCAAATGGGCAGGAGGAAAGAACTGGTATGTAGGTGTTGACAGCAGATGATTTCAGCCCACATTCGGGGCACATAGGTGGCACACAGGAAGCTAACCCTCTGGATCCTAAAATCAGAAAGACCCTGAATATTTAGACAGTTAGACAAAGCCCAGACACAGAAAAAAACCCCTAAATTCCCCATAGCATACCCATGTTGTAGTAGTCTACAACACAGAACACAATACAACAGATACATAAGCTAAAAGTGTCTCCTGGGAAAGAGATAGTACAGGGAATGGACTTGCATAGCCTTCCTATTTTAAACTGGAAATGTAAAAAATGTCACTGATATTCTCTTTATTGAGTTTACCATTTTTATTGATTTTATTAAATATGAAAAAAATTAAAATGCTTTCTGAGGGTCACCATAACTTCAGTTCCCGAAACACTATTTTTTCTTGCCCTGACTTAAGATCTTAAACCTTCTTAAGACAAGAAGACAAGCATGGCCACAGTTATTTCCAAGGATCTAACCCTACAGTTAGGGATAGGCTGCTGCCCTTGTACCTGCTTTGACCAAGAAATATGCCCTGAAGTGTTTTGAATGCTGTGCAGTCTCCAGGAGCCTGCAGGGAGGTGGGGTCTTAAACACAGCCCGGGAAAGCGGGACCAGCATCCCTGCTACGCCCTGTCAAGCTGCATCCATCAAATTAGGTTAAGAGTTAAGATGTTACATGATGTGACCAATGGGATCAGAAGCAATAACACAACCTGTCAGCCAGTGCTTTCCCGACTATTCTGGGGAAAAGAGACTGCATGCTGGAGTGCTGAGGAGGTGAGAGGGGCATGTGTTTGGGGGAGTGGGGGGAGACCTCTTTGGTCCCTTATTTATAAAAGTGGTGCCTTGTCGGGAGGGGCTGGTAAATCAGTGTTCCCTAGACTGATGTTAGGGTTTTGCTACAATAACAAACACCTTTTTTTACAGGACAAGAGTTGCAAAAACTTGTATGTAGCATTTTAGGCGCTAGATGGTCCCCTGGGAGCAAGGTCGGAAAGAAAGATTTGTGAAGCTTTCTGTTTCATAAGGATGAGGGAGGGTCAGCTCAGCCAATCCTGTACTCACACAGGGCCAGGGATTGCAACTGAAGTTTGAGGACACCTGGCGCCAACTCGGAGGTGACTGAATCGTGGCTTCTGTTTGTGGGCACTGGGGCCACAGGGCTCGCTTCAGCTCTGTGCTGATGTATGCCCTGACGCTGGCAGACAGGAAACAGATGCAGCCCAGCTCCTGTAGGAACCATGTAGATGCCATCCTTGAAATGTGTCCACTGAGACTGGCCTACAGACATACTACCTTACAGACATTCCAGTGGCAGAAAATTCCAATAGCAAGAGATCTTCACAGAGAGCGTATCCCACTAAACGTACCCTGAGGGATGTGATAAGCTCCAAATCTTCAACCGGTCCCTAGTAGAGAATTTCCAACCAGTCGATGCTTCTCCTATGGGTTCTTGCCCCCTTGTTTGACTTGAAGTCTGCTGACGCGCACTGACCTAATGCATGGGGCAACAGAGGTAAACTAAACACTTGATTTTGTCTGGATGGATCATCCTGGATTCTCCTCATTTGTTCAAGACCTGATGCAAACCAGTTCCTCTGAAATTGCAGAGGTAATATAGTGTGGCCACTGGGAAGATCGGTTCTGAGGCCATACACCACCTCTGCTGCTTTCTAGTTCTATGGCCTTGAAGAATTACCTGAACTCTCCGTGCTTTAGTTTATGCACCTGCAAGATAGGGATGATATTAATACCATTCTCATTTTAATGAGTTATTACATATAAATACTGACCAGTGCCTGGCACGTACATAGTCAGTGCTCCATAGATGTTAGCTATTTTATTTCTGACTCTTGGCTTTGCCCCTTCTGTCTTCTTAAAGGGAAGTCTGCCCTTCAGACTTAAGAGTTTGTATTTGGTTTATGTTGCTTGACACCTAGCCACTTCTCAAGGACTTTGGATTAGAGCTTGATGGTTTGGATACTCAGATAAAATTTCTCTCTTTACAGCTAATTTCTGGAAACCTGATTTCTGGCATTAGCCTTCCAGGCAATCTGGTTCCCTGAATTCAGACATGGTTTTTACCAGCCAAATGTCTGTGGTAGAGAACCCTTATTCATGCCCATTAGTTTGAAGGCTTCTTGACATCTTGGCTCCTTCCTCCCCAGAAAATGGTCCTTGAGATTCAACATATCAGCCTACGGAAAGTCCACAGGGATACACCAGGGACTCAATAAATATTTCTGACCACCTCTCCACTCCCTTTCTAGGCCCAGTTAACTGGTCTTGTAGTATTTTTAGCCTCTAATTTGTAAGAGTGGTGTCAGGTCATCAAATGTCCTCTGGCTACGGACAGTTTCTCAGAAGAGGGAGTCACCTGGGGTGCATCCTGGGCCACTCCCTAAGCTGGCATTTACTTGAACATACCATGTGTCTCAGTGGGATTAGGTGACCTGAAGCCTATCACATCCCAAGCCTTACATCTCTGTTTGGCAAACCTGGGCAAATATACCTTCTTGCATCTGAGAACTCTTAGAAAGTGCTTTAGAAAGAGGTTCTGGGAAACACAATCAATAATAACAAATATTATACCCGTGTGTTGCAGTCACACATGGAAACTATGATCCTGAACAGTGGTTCTGTACATCATCCAGGTGGCAGAACACCTGGAAATCACACAACACCATGATCGTTACACAGGCCTAGTACAAAAGACACAGTTAATCCCAGTATCTGAAATAGGTATGACTTTTATGAGCAGAAAATATGACTAGATTGCTGTGTATAAATGCAATGGAAAACCAGAGCAAGGTAATTAAAATCTATAAAAAATACATCATGACTTAAGCACAATCACCTATTTCTGAATCTTTCCGCTAATATTATTTGCAGCTTTTTCATTAATTTGGTCACTGGCAGGTGCACATGGAAGCACCAATAAGAGCAGGGTCCCGAAGGTTCAAAAGAGAACAGGAGTAAAGTGAGAAGATCTTATCCATTAACTTTTTTTTTTCCTAAATCTGTTATTTGATTTTTACAGAGGAATACATATATATATATATATATATATTTTCTTTACTCAGATCTTTATTTTCAATAATTTAGCCTTATTTTCACCCTTAAAACTAAAAATTAACAGGTTAAAACCTCCATCACTACATGGTTACTTCCCTGCATGGATGAAACTCATATTTTTAAGTCCTAAAGTAATTAATTTTAGTCCTGAAGTAATTTAACTGTCCCCATCCTTATGAGAGGATGCCAACATAACAGAATAAGTTTTTTCCTTCCTTCCTCTCTTCCTTCCTTCCTTCCTCCCTCCCTCCCTCCTTCTCTTTCTTTCTTTACAGAGGAATATTTTAGACAAGTGGAGAAACGGCAGTATTTGCAATCTGAGATTGCTCCAAGTCATGAGAAGGTTGGATTGAGGGAGGGGAGGTGGATAATAACAACTTTTCTTTTAGGAACTCATTAATTCCCTGACTCATTCCTCTCTCTTGTGTTTCTACACAGGTCTCTCCTATGTGAGGCCATTCTAATCCTTTGGGGTGGATAAATCAAGGGTTTTATTAAAGTTGTCTTTCTCTGGCAACTCTCAGACTCTGGACATCTGAGCTATAGAAAAGGACATTCCATTGTTCCTTTTTTGCTCTTACAAAGATTCCTAGCACATCTTCTTAAAGCTAGACCTATGGGGTCATTTTTATCTCACTCCCTGGACCCTTCTCTCAAGCATCCCTTTGAGGTTCTTTCTTAAGTACCACTCCCTTTCCTTAGGTTGTCCCTTAGGTTGCTCCTTTAAGAGTTGTAGCTTGCCTTTTATTCTTCATGGTCCATGTTTCTGTTTTCCTAGTTAATGCAAACTGGAATTAGACTAGGCCGAACAGGTTTCAGTCATGTCCCCACATAAGAACCAAGGAAATTTTGCTACACTAATGTTCCTAAGGTGCATTGCAATTCATGGGGAATCAGTGACCAATAGTCTGATCAGATCAGAAAACCAGCATTCCACAAAATGGGAATTTTTCTACAAACATCTGATATTCCAAGAGCCCCTTCCCAGGATAGAGGCCCAAGACTATTTCTTTCACTTTGTCATGTGTAAACCATGTAGATTTGTTACCCTGACCACAATTCATTGGACCACATATTTGTACAAGAGCTATGGACAAAGAGCTGTGTTTTGGACATAAGAGAGTCCAGGGACCTACAGGATGTTTCACACAAAGACTCTTCCCATTGGAATGTTCTATAATGGGTAGTGACAAACCACCCCAATCTGTTCTTTCTACATTGGAAATAATGGAGGTGTGTTGCATTTCAGCATGGCACAGAAGCTATGAGACAGACAGAAGCAGAGGCATGTGTAATAACTGGACTGGAGGGCAGGGCTCATCTCTCTCTGAGTTGCAAGTGTGGAAGACTGGCTCCAGTCAGAGGTGGTTCTCAGCACTTACAAAGGTACGGCCGGATGAAAACATTCTGGGCTATACCTCTGGGTCACCTTAAATGCTGAATATTCTTCCTCTTCATAATGCCTGCCTATGTTATTGCTCAGAGGGTTTTCTCTGTTTCCTTAGTCTTCCAAGTACTTTTAAAATAATTTCCTATCAGCTGAGGTAACTTAAGTACTCCTCTCTTCTTGGCACCCCAAAAAAGTCACCATCACAGGAATATGCCACACAATTTCCTTTGGAATTTTCCCTCCTAGATATGAGCTATGGTTGAAATCAAAGACTAAAATATGAAAAAGCATAGAATATCCAATAATCCTTATGAGTTTCTGTTAAAATACGATATTGTATTTTCACACATCCACTGCTAAATGTTGATCATTCCAAGCTACAGAGATAACAGACTGGGAAATGTTAAAACACAAAAAAGACTAATGTAGGTAGAGCTTCTGATAGCTGATGTGAGGACCTATTTGGAACTCCAGAGTTGGCATAAAGATTATTTTAAGCTGAAGACATTTGAGATTCAACAGATAAAAAAAAAAAAAAAAAAAAGCAAAGCCCAAAGCCATCCTTCTTATGTGACTAAAGGCAGAAATTTCTGAGAAATGAGGACAGCCATAAACTCCCTCATCAGGGTGGGTAAGCTCTCAGAAGAGAGACCAAAAGTAAATATACTGTTAAATCCCCTCTCCTGTGAAGTTTTAGGGCCCTGAAGAAGATGGAAAGACCACTCATTCTTGTATAGGTGAGCATTATCACAAACTTTCTTATCTTCTGTTTGTTCTCCCCCAAAAAACATTTGTCTTTCCTACAGAAACCAATTTGTTCTTCCCATAGGAGCTTCTCCTTCCCACTCTCTTTCCCATACTAAATTAGGTAAACAAGTCCCAAACTATAAACCAGTCTTTTCAATCACTCATCACCGAGTATGCCCATGTGTATGTGGTTTGCACATATAAGTAAAATTTTTCTCCGTCTTTTGACAATTTAATCCCTAAACTCCAGGTACTAAATTGAGGGTAGAGGAAAAGTTCTTCCTCCTACCCAATAAACAATTTACTTAAGCTTACTTAAATATAGTTCTCATTTTTAATTGAAATCTATTTCAGTCAACTTAAACAGAGGGAATTTGATCTGCAAGAATTTCTGAATTGCTAGACCTTCCCTTTGCATTACAAATAAAGGCTCAGTCCTCTCCTTTGGACTACTCCAAAGATTAAAACAACAACAACAACAACAACAAAAACAAGCACAAAAACAAAAACAAAAAAATACAAGGAAGAAAACCAATCCAGTCAAGCCAAAAGATCTACACACTTAAGGCCAATCACCTCTACCAACTGTGATTACCAATGGAAGTCTGTTGAGAATGCCACTTTCTAATCCATAGGGTTTTGTTCAAACTAAAGAGTAAAGGAAGATAACACCCCAGTTATTGCTCTTCCCCTTCCCCCTTGTCCACAGACATGTTTCTGCAAATCACAAACCTTTGAGCAAAAATAATAAATTTAGTCACATATAAATTTTAATTAATATATGTTTTGTTTTACCTTAGTTAGGCATTCCCATCAGTGTCCAAGAAGAAGACTGTAACTGAATCTTTCTTGTGAGTAGCAATACTGTTTATCCTGGGTATAAGAAAACACAGAAAAACATGTAAACTCAGAGACTGCTTACTTTTAAATCTGGTGATCCACAGTTTATAGAAGGGAGTAAGGGATGGGAAAATGAACAAGGGTTCTTCGTGGAAATTATACAGGACAACTAGCTGCAGTAGGCTGCCAAAAACCCAAAACAAAACAAAAAACACAACAACAACAATGACAAAGTAAGCACTAAAAGACAGTTTTCTTAGATCTTTTTAAAAAAATGATTCCTGGGAATGTAGGTGGGCAGGGACTATATCTTGCAAGGGAGAGGAAAGAGGTTTTTGTGTCAGAAATGCCTTGGCCAAATGATTTAATTGCTCAGACTTTTGTTTTCCTCATCTGTAAAATGAGGGCAACAATACCTACCCCTTAGCCCTGTGCCAAGGATTAAGTAGGAGACAGGAAAGCTCTCCCCGCAGTGCCCTAGGCAGCGGGTACCGCCTATGTATTAGTGCTTACTTCTGCAGTCCCCTCCCCCAGCCTTTGCCTCTCTTGTAATTACTTCTAACACCTTTTCACAGTGTTAGCTCCATGGCATTTAACTAAAACCACAAAACAAAACAAAAAACCAAACAGGATATCTCAGTGACTTCAAAACAGCTACTTTAAAAATTGAAAAAAAGAGAGAGAGATGACACTCAACTTTATATATAGTAAGAACAGCTAAATGCATTAAATGCTTCCTGTATGCTAAGCCCTTACTAATAATTTTATATCAGTCATCTCATTAGCTTTTAAAACAAACAGATTAGAAACTGTGATATGAGAAAATGGGGGCATGGAGCAGTGAAGTCCCTTTTTGCATACTGCCCTCCAGAGGCCGAGCTGGGACCTGAGTCCACCTCATTCACCTCTACACACTCTCTTCACCACCTCGTCACATGGGTTCCACCATAACCTGCACCACTGGACTACCATGTACCCCAAAAGATGCCATGCGCTCAATGCCATTATTCTCTTCCCCCTTCCCGCCCTCCCTCTCTCCTTTCCTTCTTTCCACGTTTATTTATTTATTTGACAGACAGAGATCACAAGTAGGCAGAGAGGCAGGCAGAGAGAGAGAGGAGGAAGCAGGCTCCCTGCTGAGCAGAGAGCCCGAAGTGGGGCTCGATCCCAGGACCCTTGGATCATGACCTGAGCCGAAGGCAGAGGCTTTAACCCACTGAGTCACCCAGGAGCCCCTCAACATTTATTTTTATCTAAATTTAATCACTGTTTTGTTTACTTTGCTCCTCTGTTCTGCTCTGACAGTCGACGGCAGAACACTGAAAACTCTAAGATAAGTGGGTTCCCTCTTGGACTCAGCCTTTTCTTAGCTGCGTCATCTCAGATGGGTCACTTAACTTCTTTGAATCTTGGGGTTTTTTCCTCCACAAAACTAATGCATTAGGCAAGATGATGCCAAGAGGCCCTTTCCAGTTTACAGGTCCCATGACTGGCTACTTTGCGAGCAGTTTCAGATCATTCTAGCATCAAGATCTTCATGGTACCTAACAGTTGTGGACTCTAACAGACTCACAGGTTTTCTTGCTTTAGCTTAATAAGCTCAAATTCCCTACTTCTGGGAGGAGTCATTTATATGTATATATACTCTTTAAAGAGCTTGCAAACGAGGATACTGATATTCAAAGAGGTTAGGTCACTTACAGAAGTGGTAGAGACAAGATTTGAATCCAAGTTTGTGTGTCCCTCATGTCCTTTGCAATAGCCCAAGCCTACCAGAAAGTACTATACGAAAAAGTTAAATGACCCAATTTAGTCTCATTTGTGATATTTGACTTAAAATTCTGGGTGGTAATGATAACAATAACTGGCATGCACTGTGAGATGTTGATGATGATCTCCTCACTAGGCCTTCCCATCATAGTAAGTGCCAGGTACTATAATCATCCTCTTTTGAAAGATGAGAAAACAGAGGCACAAGGACTAACATTACTTGCCCAAGACACAGGGCTAGTAAGTAGAGGATCTAGCATTCTTTTTCTCTATTTTTAAATCATGGTTTATTGTTTTAGCTAAATTACTGGCTCAGGTCATGATTTATTATGCTCACTGGCATGTGGCAGTTAGGATGCATTTACAAGTTAATAAACAGCAGTTGTGAATACGGGACGAAAAATTTGCAGGTTGGTGTGAGGGTAACCACAAAGACAGGCACTTAGTTGTTTAGTAATTCACACACTCCAGTAAAGGAGAAGGATTTCTGTAGGATTCCGAAGGATTTGCCAGAGACTGTTGAGAACCCGCCTCCTGAACCGTTTCCCCATTAAAATTGCCAGCTATTGCCATTCTGTCTGGGAACCAGGAAAGAAATGAGAAAGTGAATTTCAGGGGACACTGTTTGTGAGTGAGGTGTACCGCGTGTCCTTCACACTTAGGGAGTCGGGCCTACATGCTGTCTATCTCGGGCAGAGGGAGCCTGAGCTCCAAGGGGAAAGCAGGTAAAGCAAACAGTGGATGAAGAAGCTCTATTTATCTAGCTGGGTCCAGATTTACTGAGAAAATGCCTTCCGGATGCATTCCAAACACGGTGGCATGATTAGGATGGAGAAAACAGTCAAGTTTATTTGGCTTCTATGGGGGATTTGTTTGTATATTCTAATTGCATCATCGTTTAGCTTTATTTCATCTGGAACCTGACTGCCAAATGAGCGTATTGATTACCTGTCATGGATGCATATTTCTCAATTAACGGCCATCAAGGCTTATAAAATCTCAATTACGTCAAGACCCACGAGCAGAGTTTAGTGTAACCGTGAGTAGTCATGCTAGCCGCTTTTCACGGTGCATCTGCCACGACGCTGGTACCTACCTGTCACATAAGCTGGTTTAAGTCTCACCCCTTCCTTCACACTATATATCATTATCTTCCTATCTTTTAAGTGAGGAGACAGAGGCTCAGGGAAATTAAAAACCTTGCCTCAGGCAGCACAATCAATAAGTGGTGGAGTAGGGATTTGAACTTATATACATAACAATTCAAATTCCACAGGGGTTTGTGACACACCGGCAGGGCAGTGTGCTGGTGATGCCACACCACTTGGCTGTAAGTCCAGCTCTATCACTTGCTACTTCCATGGTCTTGAGCAAGTTTCTGAACATCTCTGTGTCTCAGCTTCCTCATTTGTAGAGCCAAGGAAACCACAGTCCAGAGATGGTTAGGATTAAATGAACTATCCCATATACGGTATTGAGACGAGTGTCTGAGATAAGGAGGCATCATTATTTTACATCCTCTGGATGCTGTGAGAAACAAACTATAAAGCTTTGACCTTCAGCAACTTGCTGGAGGCACTTTGTGCTTCCAAAGACTTTGCAACAATTCAATTTTCCTCACAGCAGCCTAGTGCTTCAGGTCAGAAGACTGCTCTCCCCTCTAAGACCGACACATGGGGACTCACTATGCCAGAATATTTTCAGTCCACACAATTCATGATCCTCCTTATCACATCTGAGGACACACATAATACTCTTATTGGCTTATGTACCCACGTGTTTTGGATACCTTAGGTTGACCCCTTATGACAACCTCACAACTTGGTGCTATTAGCTCCACTTCACAGGTGAAGGGGAGATGGCCCATAAAATTGAGATAATTTGCCTAAATTCATGCATGTGGTATTCAGCAAGACCAGATTTGAAGACAAATTTGAATGGATCCTAAATTTGTGTCTTGCCTCCAAACCTTGACACTTAAGCAGTGATAATTTCTCCTTGTACTCATGGTGAACTTCTACTCCTCCTCCTACTCAGTAATGATTTCTCCCTGTACCCATGGTGAAATTCTACAACCTCCATGAGATTCAATGCCTCCCTGATTTTGATCCATTGAACACATATTTTACAGAGCACTTTTTATGTTCTACTCTACTGGATGCTGTATGAACAGGGATAAACACAAATGTGGTCTCTGCCTGAAGCTCACAGCCTTAGGGGATGGTATACAATTACACACGTGATATGTCCTAAGAAGAAAATGATGGAAGATTTTAGAATGGGGCGGGGGGGGGGGGAGAAAAGGAGGGCAACAGGCCAATAGATGGCTTCGGGCTCCCTGAGGAAATGACATTTCAGCTGAGATGACAATGAGAAAGAGGCAACATGTGGAGAGAAAGGGGTTTCTGACAGAAGAGGAGCATGTGCACAGATCCTGGGACAAAACAAGAGCATGGGAACCAGACGAAAGCACACTTGTGGGGGAGAATGAGGAAGAAGGGTGGAGACAGGGGTAGGAATTAGGGCAAGAGCTGGGGCCACATCACTTGGGGGCCCCATGGGCCACCATAAGGTATTGACTTCCAAGTCCCACAGCGCCTTGTGCAGCCCTCGCTGGGAGACAAGTCGTTATCATGTTGCATTGTCATCATGTGCTTTTGTGTCTACTTCCCATCTAGACCATGAGCTTCATAGGAGCCCAAGACACCGTTTGGGCCAAAGCAGGCATTCAGCAAATTGAACAAATGAATGAACAAACTGCGTCTGCTAATGCTGCAATCTTGTAAGACTCTTACTGAAAGAGAGAGAATAATCAAGCTGGAGTAAAAAATGAAAGGTGTGCTTTTGTTCCTGGCTAAGAATCAAATCAACCAAATGTCTTCATATATATATTTAGATTTATGCAAAGGTAGGTAGGCATTATATGTTAATAATCATAGCCAACATTAATCACTCAACACTGGACTCAATGCTTCCTATGCAACCTATTTAGCTTTTGTGAAAATAAATATGAAGTAGTTATTGTTAATCCCCATTTAGAGAGAAAACAACATAATAACACGTAATAACAACGATAACAAAACTAGAGCAGAGTTTCAATAAATTGAAATTAAAATAAATTTCAATAAACTAAAAGAGTACTTGTGGCACCCCAGTTTGCACCCAGACATTTTGTTCAAACAATCTATACACTTGGCCACTTAATGATAATGCCTCTCAGGATACTTATCTGTGGAATTTTTCAAAGTTAAAAAATATAAAAAGTAATATATAAAATAGTAGTCATTGACAGGAAACCAGTAATGGGAAATATAAAAAATAGAAACAATGCATTTGTAACAATAGTGAGTGGTTACTAAAAAGATAAAATTTGATAGAATCTCACTGATAATGACCAGAAAACAACACAGAAAAAGGAAAGCACACCATGCATTAGATCTGTGCATTGGTTTTAACTTCTTTATTTTTATTGTGTTGCTTGTATGTCACATTAAAAACTAGCAGGAAAAGGAAAGCAATGAGGGGTACAATTTCCTAGGAATGGCAGACCAAGAGACTAGGTAAACGAGCCAAGGTTTATATTCTTCACGCTTTTTCTCTTGCTAGTTCCAGTTGACTATGTCTGGAAGGTCTTCTTTCTCCTCCTGCTGTCTGAATAACTCCTAATCATTCTTCCAACACCTAGATCAAATTCCTCTCAGTCTGGGAAGCCCTACCTGACCTTCCAGGTTCCCACCAGACCATACATTTTCTTCTTACAGTTTATAAAATGTTATAGCATAACTTTTTCTGATTCATCAAATGCAGAAACCAAGCCCTACATCTCGTAGGCAGTTTATGTCATTGCTGAGTAAGCAAATGAACTAATTATCTTGCCCAATCATCTCTTTCAATGCAAATGTTGTAGGCAGTGAGCAAAGGGAAATTATTCAAGTGTGCCAGACACTGATCTGGACACTTGGTTTGAATTACTACATTTAGTATTCACAAAAGAGTTGTTGAGTGTGTATCTCTATCCCCATTTTATAGATGGGGAAACAGCCTCAAGGAAGATAAACTGTTCACATTAGTGAGAATTAATTTTGAATTCTTGAGGGAGATAGGACAAGTCATGGAAAACACAAAGTGCCAGAGTCTTGGGGAGAGATTAAAAATAATAATAATAGGAGGAAATAATGCTTAGTAGCATTTGGAATGAGAGCGAGATGAAGTCTCTGGTCCCATGACCCCAGGCTGCTCTGAGGCAGGTGAGCACAGAGGTTAAGAGCAGGATTGCTGGAGCCAGCCTGCCTTGGTTTGATTCCTGCCTCTACTGCTACCTACCCATGTGACGCTGGGCAAATTGCATAACCTTTTTGAGATTCAGTTTACCCATCTGTAAAGTGGGGATGATAATAGCAGCATTTACCTTCCAAGGATATTCTGAGGATTAAATGAGGTAACATGTGATGTTAGTCATCCTCCAGCACTTAGGAAGTCCAACAGTGTGAATGGACTATTGTTTTTCAATGCTTTCATCAGAAACAAAGGAAAAGATAGTTGCAAGTTAAATAATGAGTGTCGCCTTGCAGACACAGACAAATGAATGCATTGTTTATTGTAAAAAAAACAACAAAACAAAACACAACACTCTGTTTATTGACATGACATGAAAGCTACTGTTTGTTGAATGACATGAAAGCTACAGATGAGGCAGCACTCACTCTACAAGGCACCACGCCAAGCTGGGCAGCACCACCTTGGTGATCCTCACAAGACCACTAGGAGGTAGGGCTCTTTTAAACTTTTCTTTTTTATATACTATTCATTTTACACTGAGTAAAATAAGGGTCAGAGAACTGAAATTACTTGACCGTGGTCACAAACTATGTGTACGAGCCAGGATTCAAACCAAAGTTTGTTTTGTATCAAAACTTGTGTCCACAGCCTCATGCTGGGCTTACCCCCAGGCCCATTTCTTCTTCCTCCTGAGAGTGTGTCAGCTGCTGCATTATCCTATGAATAATGCCCTCTAACAACCAAAGGCAGGAGAAGAGGGAGCTAATTTATTTTGCATTGCTCCAGAGGAGGGCACAGAGGACATAGCATAAAAGCAAGGAACTTTGGTCCAACATTAGAAAAGATCTTTAGGCATAATGAGGCACCTGTGGAAGGAGGGAGCCATCACTGGACTTCAGAGCCAGAGAGGTGTTGAATTTCCTCTGCATTTCTTACCAGCTAGGGCAACAAATAAACACACATTCTCTAATCCTCAGTTTTCTCATCTACATAGCTAATATACGAATTCTTAATTCAACTGGTGGTTTGGAGAATAAGATTAGATTATAGACACAAATTGCTGAGAGTTGACTGTGTGTTTGCTACTTCCATTTACCCCATTTTTTAAGCAATTAGAGCTGTTCAATAATGCAGTGGAAGTATTTATCCCCTTCCCCATTCCCCACCACTGGAAGTACAAATGCAGTGGAGTGGCTAAATGACAGGACCCTGTACTGCCAACCCAAACCTCAGGGGACAGAAAAACTTCAAGGACCCTCCAGACCTAAGCTGCTATGGAATTAGGAAGGACAGATAATGTGGTGGATGGTTAAACAAAGATTCAAGATAACCTCAACAGTTTGAGCAGGGAGTTAAAGTTAAGGCAATGAAATTGAACAGGGTAAGTATCAAAAAATATTTGCATTTAAATTAGAAATAAATAAGAGCAATAACAATATATCTTGCTTGCAGAGAATGGCAGAGATATGATTTGGCCATGGTGCAAGTGAAAACATGCAAGTTTTTTTTCATTTTGTTTTGTTTTGTTTTATCAATCACCAGCTTAAAATGTGACTTGATTTCTAAAACAAATCTAAATTCCATTTTTAGAGATTCCAGATCTAGGCCAGGGAACTAATTGTCCTACTATATTGTGCAGTACCCCAGTAAGATTACGGGGGGAAAATTTACTTCTGAAGTCAGTATATAAGTGAAAAATTTCATATTATCAAAACTAACTTTGAAAAATCCTTATTTTACACGAAAAAGTACAGTATACATGATTTAGGGTTTATAACCCTGTTTGGTAGCTCTTATGCACAACAGAATTTAAGTCCTGCAGGGCTAAATTCTGCCCACAATAAAAGTCCAACCATTTTATCTTTTAAAAATTAAGCAAATCTCTAATGGTGAATGGGCATTGAAGAATTCTGAAGTGTTCCATCTTGTCTTCAAGGTTTACTTAATTTAAAAAAATCTTTAAGCTTTTATAATTTATAGATTGTAATGCAGATTAAATGAGATAATATATAACAGTCTCACTGAGCATTACATTTTAAGAGGAAAATTGAGAAATCAAAGATTGGTGACCAGAGACTGGAGACTGAGCCATAAAGCAGGATTCAGTAAACTATAGCCTTGGGCAAAAGGTGGACGGCAGCCAGTGTTGTTACACCTGAAGTGAAGAAGTTTCTTTTTTGTTGTTGTTTGTTTGGTTTTTGTTTTTGTTTTTTTTTAATTATTAAAAGGTTGTAAAAAAGAAAAAAAAAAAAAGAGGAAGAACAATATGTACCAGAGACCATTTGTGGTCTGCAAAGTCTAACATATTTACTCTCTGGCCTTTTACAGAAAAATTTTGCTGATCCTGGCCATAGAATGTGTCACTGGAGATTCCCCACAGCCAAGGAGAAGACCCATCTCCTATCCCTGAGTTTACGACCACACTCCCTCACAAGCCCCTTCTCCACTGTCAGCTTCTCCGTAGCTCCACAGTTACCTCTTGCCCACAGTTACCTCTTGCTCTTGAAATACTAAATGGTCTGTAGTTCTTTTTTTTTTTTTAAGATTTTATTTATTTATTTGTCAGAGAGAGAGGGAGAGAGAGTGAGCGAGCACAGGCAGACAGAGCAGCAGGCAGAGGCAGAGGGAGAAGCAGGCTCCCTGCCGATCAAGGAGCCCGATGTGGGACTCGATCCCAGGACGCTGGGATCATGACCTGAGCCGAAGGCAGCTGCTTAACCAACTGAGCCATCCAGGCGGTCCCTAAATGGTCTGTAGTTCTTCACCCCAGGCATACTATTTCATTCCTTTGGGGTTTTGCTGGCCCTGCTCCCCTGTAAAATTCTTCTCCTCTGTACTCAAGAGTACACAGGCAGACTGCTTTCTTTTTAACCAACTCTAATTAAATGCATCTGTTCCTTCATGGCCTGTCCTAGAATCTAGAGTCTTAGATGGTAAACTCCTATAAAATAACTGAAATTATTCATCTGTGTCTTTAGCACCTAACACTGTCCCTTAAACCTGGTAGGCTCTCAGTCAATATTTTCTAAACAGAGATAAATATGTTTAAATATTAACAGAGCTGTCGGTGCAAGAAGGAGTGGACTGCTTTGGGGAGACTTCACAAAGCAAAAATGGGAACGGGGAGGAAAAATTACAGTTAGGAAGGAAGTGACTTGTCCAAATTCCCACTGAGACCAGAATAGACAAAGGAGCAGATTTTATCCTCAAGAAGACCTGACTTTGAACCCTGACAACATGTCTGGATTCTGAGCTGAGACTTCAAAGCAAGGGACTTGCCTTTAGAACCAGTTTTTTTTAAGTGTAACCCCGAGATTTTAACCCCTGCCTTGTAGGGACAGGAAGATTAAGACCATGTGAATTAGAAAGGCTGACACGATGTCTTGCCCGCAGTAGGTAATTGGTTCCTTTTTATCCCTTTTTAATTCCTCAGACCATCAGGTTTCTCCCTACAGCACCTGAAAAAAAGGAACCCATGTGAATCTCCAACGTAAGTGCTCCAAACATTTCATCAAAGTTTCCCCTGACTTAATATACCCCCCCTAGAAGATAAACACTAGGGTTCTGTCAACAAAGGCAGGCTATGGATCCAGAGAAGACAGTTCATAGTAATTTTGTCAGCAAAATTGTAACAATAAAGGCCCAAACAACACTTCATCTCCCTGTCAGTTGTCTTGAAAGGGCAGATTACTTTTTCCTCAATCCTGGCACATCCAATTAAGGTAGACTTACAAGCCAGGCAGGTGTAAAGTGCAAGCCAGCACTTGTTCACATTAGCGATTATCAATGGAAAACTCCAAGAGTGCGAAGGCTTGGCACCACCGTTGCCGGGCAACCGTCAGCCTGCAGAGGCAGCCAGACAATGACATGAAAGCTTGACATCTTTGACCTGAAAAGAGATGGTTTCTCTGTCTCCATTTTTTTCCCCATTTATTCTTTGTGTTTGTCATTGCGAATTCCCAAATCAAACACTTTATATACCTGCCTGGCATTTGGGAATCTACCCAAGATTTAAACTGGCAATTATAGATCTCTGGTGAATATGTTTTGAACACCTAGTATGTGCCAGGCACTGTGTAAGGAAAGCAACTTTCAATCTAGGAAAGTAAACTCACTTTCTTTTCCTTCCTTCCTTTTTTTTTTCTTTCTCCCTTCTTTCCTTTTCACATACATTCATTCAACAAAACAATATTGAGGGACTTGTGTGTGCCAAGCACTGTGCTTGACACAGCTGAGGCAGAGACTAATGTGGGTAATGAAGGCAAAAGGAAAACATTAAATTTCCATACTATTAACAGACCATTGACAAGTCCTTGAAACAGGGAGAGTGACCTTCCTCTGGGAATTCAGCTGGCCCCATGTTGACACATTTTGCTAAGAGCAAAAGGCAGTCTTAGCCAGAACTCCCAGGATCCTGTAAGTCTACTTTAACACATAAAAATTCCTTTGGAAACTTCCTTTATCTTTACCCCCCACCCCAAGATACCAACCCACTCCAAACATGTGGCCCATTGATATACATCTGAAGGGTCTCTTGACTAATGTTGTACTAGACAGTAATAAATGAAGTTTTCCTAACAATAGCTAGGCCCCTCAAGGTCCAGGAAACCTTCCTTCCAAATTCCTCAGAGACTTTTGTGGTTCCTAACACCCTCCCAACTTGAAAGTATTTAATCAGTCACCCATCACAACCCCAGGGCAGCTCTTTCTGCCTACAGGACCTGTCCCCATGTATTAGTAAAACCACCTTTTTGCACTGAAGTCATCTCAAAAATTTCTTGGATCCAAACCCCAACGTTTCCACATCAGAGATGACTGAGAACTAGTCTGTCCCCTCAGAAAGTTCTCAGTTACGTTGATAAGGCATAAGAACACAAGAACCATAGGTAAAGGCAAATGTGTCCTATAATAAAGGTCAAAAATGATGTCTTACAAAAATGTTATAAGCACATACACACATACGCACACACACACACAACAAAAGAAAATGCTTTAGAGATTTGAAAAGATAGAATGTCAAAATAAAAATGTTATGTATTACCCTTATAATTCATGTTGCTAATTCATTCTTTAACCTATTCATTCATTTATTCACACACATATTTTTGGATGATGTAGGGCAAAAGAAGCCCAATGGAGAATAATAAGTTTGGAAAAGAAGACAAGAAACAGAAAGAGAACGGATGAGTAAGGACAGGCTAGGGAGGAATTCGTATTTATAAAGCCCCAGGTACAGGCCAGACAGTGTGTCTGGTTGAGTTTGCCTTTCATAAAACTTTGATAGTTTTATCCATCTTCTTGTTCTTCTTTCTCTTCTTCCTCTTATTAATATTGTTGCTGTTGTTCATTCCTTTTCACAGATTATCAGATGAGGAAATTTTGTCTCAGGAAGCCTAACTCTCTTGGAATCATAATGTCTATATTTAATCAAATGTCTGACTTCAAAATCTGTGCTCTTGTTACTCTGCTGTGAGGAAGAGAGAAGATGCAAATTTATGAAAGGTAGACCGAAAGAAATGCATCATAAGCACGGCACTTGAGGAAGAGATGATAATAATTGGTGGCACCCAGGGGTATTGATTTCCTTTGGAAGGCCCTGATTTTGGAATATTTAATCTTTAATTTAGCAGAGACTCTGACAACCAAAAACACCAGTTGCCTCTTGACATTGTTTTTAGTTCCATGATAATCCCTGCAGAAAGAGCTTTCAAAGAGGCTTAAAAATAAAAGGAAATGTAAAATCAGTGAAAGGAAAATAATGATTTTTAGAACGGGTTGTAGGGTGCAGTTAGGCCATGCACTGAAGCCACTCACAGGGACGCCGAGGGGGAGGCGGGGCAGGAACTGGTCAGGTGCTTGTTTTACAGGTGAAAAAACAAGACCCAAGAATGCATTGAGACTTATCTGAGCTCACCCATGTCTTACTTCATGAAAACCACCAGGTACTTTCCTTTACATGAGTATTTGTAGAGGGGAATTTACCAGTAACTTTTAATTTAAGGAAACATAGTTGTGCATTATTGGCAATGAATAATTTAAGCCCAGAGTTAGCATTCTAAGATCTTACTGCTCAAAGTGTGATCCACAGACTGGCAGCACCAGCATCACCCAAAAGACTGGAGGAAATGCAGACTCCCAGAATCTGTATTTTAACAAGATCCCCAGGTGATCTGTATATACATTAAAATTTGAGAAGCCCCCAAAAGAAAAGGCATATGTGATAAAAAAAAAAAAAAAAAAAAAAAAAAAGATGGTTTTGGGGCTAAGTTCACCTGGGTTTAATCTCAAGAAAATTTTCTGAGCCATGAGCATGATTTGGATGGTGAGGGAAAAGCATTCAAAGAGAAACAGCGGCTTGGATGTAAGTGGACTTGGACGTTCAGGAGGATGGCACATGGCTTCACAATCTTCCCAAAATGTGAAGATAAGCTAGAAATAGGACTTAAGTGCCAGCATGAATATTCAACGGTTATTCTCTGGTGACTGGGAAACAATTCATGGCTAATACCACAACCACAGCAAAAATAATTCTTTTTGTATACTATTTTGGAGCTTAACTATATCTGACAGATAGTTACTCAATAAATATTTGCTGATTGACTAAATCAGCATAAAACATTTTCCTGCCCATCATTTCATGGGATATTTCCAACACTTCTGAGAGGTAAAAAGAACAAGGATTATTTTTTCCATTTTATTACCATCTTCCTCCATTTTATAGAAAACCAAAGGTAGGAAAACTGATTTGCATAGAATATTCCATTAGTAAATTTCTAAATTCAGACCTCAGTTTCAAGTCTTACGATCCAAAGTATATCCACTTTTTTTTCTTTTTTAAAGTTTGACAGAGAGATCACAAGTAGGCAGAGAGGCAGGCAGAGAGAGAGGAAGGAAAGCAGGCTCTCCGCTGAGCAGAGAGCCCAACGCGGGGTTCCATCCCAGGCCCCTGGGATCATGACCTGAGCCGAAAGCAGAGGCTTTAACCCACTGAGCCACACAGGCACCCCAAGCATATCCTCTTTTAAGCTGATTACGCCCTCAGGTCTTTGGCTTCATACTTTTGCCAGTTCACACCAGAGATTTCATAGTGGAAACAAACTATATACAGAAAATGAAGAAATAAAATGATGCCCTCGTGTGTCATGATTACCAGTCCTTTCCTTTGCAGAAGTAAACTGTGTGAATTTTTCTAACACCAATCCTGTATCTCTCAAAGGTGGAAGAGTAATCTCTTCTGTTAATTGGAGCTAATGAGCTTTCTTTGGTCCACCTTCCTCTGTCATACGATGGGTGGGACTGTGCCACCAGATAATTCAAGAACCAGTCTCTTTTCCCCATGTCTAATTGATGGTTATTATATTGGGTTTCCACTCAGATAGAATGGCATAGATTACAATTGTGGGAATGAAAACAATTCAACCTACAGAAAGACTTACCAAGAAAAGGGAGAAATTAGTAAAGCAAACAACTTATTAACCAAGGATTTAATAGATTTCATATGAGGCTGTCATTTTTCTAAGCCAATTTCAGATTACTGATGACTGAAGTTACTTCTTTTAAGTTAACTAATACATGCAAAGAAAGGATTCCTAAGATGAGAAAAGGTTGTTCTAGAAGACTGTGCGATGCGATAAATGACTCTGAACTTGAGAATCAATCTGAAACAAATGCCAGTTTTGACATGCTTAGATTCACCATTCCCTGCTGACTAGTTAACGTTTACCCAACACTTATGATGTACCAGGGAAGTGTCAAGTGAATCCATGCAGATTATTTCATTTAATCTTCATCACTACCCTGTCATTATCCCTACTTTGTAGATGAAGATGTAGGTCATAAGTTCAAGGGTTTCAGAACTTCTCGGTTACACAGTTGAAAAGAGGGAGTGCATAGTTTCAAGACTTTGGTGACTTCAAACCAGTTATTTAACCTCTGAAAGACATAGTTTCCTCCGGATAAAAACAGGAAAATAACATGCAAAGATCAGTAGCTAATGCATAAAAATGTGCTACAAGAGTGTATGGTATACAATAGGTACGCAACAAATATCAATACTTTCCTTCTTCTCCTCTTGAGAAGTCCTATTAGGGGAAAATATATATGTATATATGTACATACATATTTATACACACATTTTATTTGAAATGATCATTAGTGTTTGCACTCTCTTGCGTGCTCTCTCTCTCTATATATATATACACACACACACATACATAAAGCTGTCATTGAACATCAGCTCTGTAAGGTTTGCAATGGTTTTGATTACAAGCAATATCATTTTTAGTGGAGCTAATTAACAGTGTTTTGAGTTCCCGGACTAGCTTTGTAGTCAGTTCTGATGGGACCATGGGCTGTTATAGAACAGGAACTCTTCCTTTTTGCTTTGTTCTCCTTGTTTCTGGAGTGGGCATTAATAATGGCTTAGTGCTTAAAAGGCTCTGTGGTGCCACATGCTTGCTAAGTCACACTAAAAATACTATTGACAGGCTTGACAAAACAACTTTGATTTGGAGTATCTCTGATGTTTACTCCTTGCTCTAGGTTTGGGTAATCTGTGGCAAAGATTTCAGCTTCTTCATGACTCTTTCCCCTTTAATTTACTTCACTTTTGGAGAGAGAAGTAACACAATGAGCCACTGCCAGGGCGTTTTCACATTCAGCAATAAAACAGAAGGAACATTACCTACTTTTCAACTTAGCTGAGAGAAGTGAGGAAGATAAACACTCTTGTGTGCCTAACTCATTGTAGGTGGTAACAAGTTCTTCACTTCTGCCTTTAAAGGTCTTAAATCACAAGAGGGTCATGAACCAGCTCCTTCTTTGCCTCTAGAAAGGCTTGCCAAATGATCATTTCAAAAGAAACATGTATGTAAATGATTTTCTTGAGAATGTTCTGCCCGGCAAATGAGGAGTCCAGAGATCACTTTCTGTTTGAAGATAATAGCTGACAGATGAGATGGTGGCTAGCTCAGTGTCAGGAAGTTCATGAAAGAACCTCATGAGGACCAGAGTTAATAAACAGAATTTAGGAGGTTAGAAGCATTAAGTCTGGAGAAGAGGTATCAGGGATTTGTTCCTAGTTATTAAAAAAAGGGGGCAGTTATTTTAAGAAAAAGCCCAACTTCGGAATGCAGATCATTACAGTGGACAAAAGTAAAGACAATGAGTCAATGAAGCAATTGTTACAGTGAAAGAGGCAGAGTGAAAGACACCCTGAGTAATGTGATTATACCCCAACATAGCTTAATAAGAAAAGCCAAAGGCCAAGTGCCCCTGAAATGCAATGTGACCTACTAGAAAAATAGCTCTCATCATGGAATTTTAAGTTTTTGTTTTGTTGATATCAAAAGTTGTGATGTCACTAAGTACTCCATAACACATTCCTAAAGTAGCTATCACTATTTCTGTACTTGATATGGCAAGCCTTACAGTTAGCAAGTAGTAGAGCCTACATGGGCAGAACAGATTTTCTGATTCTAAAACCTGTATGACCTTCTCTGTGTGACACCAATCTCCTCAGAAATTTGTATAAGATAATGAACAAGGAAAGAAATGGTATTGTGTCTAGCACATACTGGCATTTAATAAATGTTTGTTGAATCTGGGGCCAAAATGATAAAGAACCATCCATCTTGCATTATATATCATATATAATTAACTTTAAAGTGGCATAAGGATGGTTTGGCAGACATACAGTATGAATGAAAAGTAGTCACCATGAGAGACTGGACATGCTTCCTAAAGATGCTCCTCTGTTTGAATTATTTCTACGCTCTCTCTGGTGAATTATAATTACAGTTTGAAGCACAGGCCATTTGATTACTTACATCAGAGAAAATTTTTATTTTTTGGAAGGAGGCTTGCAAGTTTGAAATTGCCATTTTGAGAATTAAAGTGAGTAACTTAGGGATGGTCAATGGAATGGATGGGAGGGCCATAGAAGGAGAACCCATACTGGAAGGGCTGGGAGACCACCCCACAGTCACCAAGGATGTGGTTTACCACATTAGAGTTCTCAAAATCAAAAAGTTTCCATTTTTAGGGGCACGTGGATGGCTCAGTCAGTTAAGCATCTGACTCTTGATTTCAACTCAGGTCGTGATCTCATGGTTGTGAGACTGAGCCCTCACCTGGCTCCACACTGGGAATGGAGCCTGCTTGGGATTCTCTCTCTCTCTATCTGCCCCTCCCTCACCTGTTCTCTCTCTTTCTCTCTTAAATAAAGAAATACTTTTTAAAAAAGTTTCCACTCTTAAAAAGACACTGAATGCCATTTATACAGCACACACACACACACACACACACACACACACAAGCAAGCTTGGACTTGTGCCTCATGAAGAGGTGGGAGGCACAGCCCTTCTCTACTACCTCCACACCAAGCTGTGTGAGCTTATTTCCCCTCTGAGTCAATTACTGTTGAGAGCAATAGCAATTTCTTCCCTGTTGGATTTTTGTGGATGTTAAATGAGGTGATATATAGGAAATCACTCTCAACACAGTGTCTACATGGTAATGGTAACAATTCAAATACTGTCCATGCCGACTTTCTTCTTGGGTTCTCTCTTTCTTACTTGTAAAAACAATGATTCTAAGTTTCTGACAGATGTCACACCCTTTCCACCACCCTACTTCTTCTTATAGGATTCGGTTGTCATTTTGGAACATAATTTAATTTTAAAAGTAAGATATTGTGAGCACCTGAGACCCAGCTAAAGTTATCTAATCAGAAAAAGGTCATGTTAACATATAAATATTGAGAAGAATGATAATTAGGCAGGGAAAACAGCAAAACACATTTAAAAAGGCATGGAACAATTTTTAAATGTTAACATCCCAATTTAGTAATGTTTACACTACACTTAATAGTTTTATTTAAAGCCAGATTTCTGGTGTAAAAAAAGGAGGGGATTAACTTAGGAGCAATTCCAGAAACACACATACATACTCATTATCATATACACATATACACAAATGAGTAAATGTTATTTGGGGATGCAGCTATCACTAATAATTCTCACACTCCTCAGAACCATTTACACAATAAGCTTCCACCAAGTTAAAAAAAAAAAATCAGCACTGAGAAGAAAACAGGACACCATAATAGGCTATGATTCATTCTTCAGTTGGCAAATCTCAGAGGTTCAGCAATCTGGTCTAGATGTTTATACAAAGCCCCTCAGTGTGAGAAAGAAATCTTTGAAAGACAAGTCCAAAACACAGGCTTTGCAATCCATGGATCAGGCTTTGAATCTATCATTTGTTGGCTATGCAAGTGATTTAACCATTCTGAGCCTCTGTTTTCTTATCTGTAAAATGGGAATAGAATTAGCGTGTATATTATAAGGTTGCTAGAATAAACAAAGCCACAACTATAGCATGTGGCACATAGTAATTAATTATAAATGATATTCCCCTGCTCCTTTTCCCTTTTGGGAATGCCAGAAAACACTTGTTTCATCTTGTACATTCACTCATTCTTTTAAGCATCTGTGATTAATGAAAAATATTCATGCTTAATGTCATCTGATTTTTTTAAAAAAGATTTTATTTATTTATTTGAAAGAGAAAAAGAGTGTGTGAGAGAGGGCATGAGTAGAGTGAGGGGCAGAGGGAGAAGCAGACTCCCTACTAAGCAGGGAGCCTGAAGCCAGGGCTTGATCCTCCGGGACTCTGGAATTATGACCTTAGCCGAAGACAGATGCTCAACCAACTGAGCCACCAGGTGCTCCTATGTCACATGACTTTTATATAACACATATTGTAGTGTGCAAAACACTTCCACAACCATTACCTAAATTGGTCTTCACCCAGACTCTGTGGGTAAATTAAATATAGTTGCTCATACCAAATAGGCAGATAAACTAATGAAGATGGGGTATGGATTAGAAGCGATCCATAACTAAACCCCAAGTTTCCCACTTCTTAGAAACATGGTTGCTCCTTCTGCTTCTAACTGTGACAGACGAACTAGCACTAAACTTGTCCTCCCACTGAAAAATACAAACTGGACAGAATATGCAAGGGCACCATTTCCAGACACTGGGCAATAGGCAATATGAGACTGTGGCCTTTGAGAGATGAGCCAAACAGGTGCTCTAGCTTTCTGCTTAGGTGTCTTTTCTGGACTGCAGCACAACGAATTGGAACCCAAAAGATGATCTGGCCAAGGAGGCAAAGACAGGATTTGGGGTTGCTGCTAAATCTGAGTAGGTATTGGAGAGAATGAATGAACTGTGCAGGGGTGAATCACACAAGTACGGGACTGATATTATGTGTGAGGAGATGCATGACCAGAAGGCGCATATAATGAGCCTAGCAATGCAGAGGGGCTGTGAAGCTGAGAGCTAACCAGGAATATCAGTGGCTGCCTAGGGCAGGGGATGTTAGAGTCTTCTCCCATCCAGTGTATGGACATTGCTGAGATGAGACCTAAAATATGCAGAAGAAAAGAATAAACAGCAGAAATCAATGAATTGAAAAAAAAATGGTAACAGATAAATTAAGCCAAAATTGTTCTTTGCAAACATTCATAAAATTGATAAACCTCCAGCAAGACTGATCACACTCACACACACACACAGACTTTTTTTAAATAAGAAGCTAGTGAGCCAGTTTTATACTCTCTGTTCTTTCCTCTATAATGTCACATTAATGGGGATAGGGATCTGGAGGTGGGCCTTCTTTAATAGCTTGTAAGCCTATTTCTCATGGATGAAAAGCTCCAAAACCAGATATAATACTAAAAAGGCCATGCCGTTCTATGACACCATATATTAGAGTGTCCTTCCACATCATCCTTTGGGGACCCCATTGCACCCCTATGTTCCACATGACAAAGGAGCTGGTGGAGGCCCAGAGATGCCATCTCATGGCCACGTACAAATGCCTAAAAAGGGACCAACACAGAACAAGGAACAACATTTTAACTCCTCTTATTTTCATATTCAAAAAAAGTTAAAAAGTTGCTGGTACTGAGGACTTATACCTACCACCTATCAGTGACTGTACTTGGCCAATAATGTTTCCATTTCTTTGATGATAATTTGTTTATTATTAAGGGAAGGGAATTTCCATTATTTTAAACCGTCAACATACACCAACAAGCAAGGCTTGTATCTCAATCAGATTGCAAGTTCTTCTTCTCTTTGTCTTTTTAATTTCAAATTAAAACAGAAAAGAGAAGTGAACTATAGGGGTTGCTTAACAACTAAAATGAAATGTAAACATATGTGAAACCCTAAAGAAAATTAAAGTTCAATCTAAATCCCTCTCTTTATTTCAGTGAGCTCATTAGTCAACAAGAAATGAATGAAACTATAACAAGGTAACATGAGTCACTAACAAAATAACATATCAATCATTTTAATTAGCATACTTTTTTGTAATCTACAATAGTTTCCTTTTCATTTCAAGGGAATCCTTTCAGCTGTTTCATTTTTGTTTTGAATTCAAGTGATAAGAATGCTAATTACAGGGTTTTTTTTTTAAAGTGTTATTTATTTAGTTTTTCCTATTTTAAAAGTGAGAGAAATGAGGAAGGGAGGATCCTATTTCTGACCAAAGAGAGACCCTTAGCAGAAAGGAGATTAGAACTTTGGCTCCAGTTCTGAGGTAATCATTCCTGGAAGACTTTGGTGCATCTAGAAGATACTAATCCCTCTTCATCTCTATCCCTCCTTTCTGCAACTGCTATTCTAAACACATGCTGGAAGCAAATGGCTTGGGTTCAAATCATTACCAGCGATGTGACTTTGGGCAAGAGATTCAACCTGATTGGGCTTTAGTTTACTCACCTGTAAAACAGGGCTGTTGTAAAGACAGTTACTGTATGTAAAGTGATTAGAGGAGAAGGTGGCTATGTGAGTATCTCCCAATGGTATTATTACTATTACTCAATTTCTTGCCAGTTGTCTTCTTTTCTCCATTCCATGACACCATCTTAATTCATGAAGGGGACCGGTCAGATGGCTAAAACCTTGGGTTTTGGCATTAGAAAATTTAGGTTTGAATTCAGGCCACACATCTTGTTTAATTTCTTCCACCCTTCTGAACTTCAGTTTCATTATCTTTACGTTGAAGATAAAATTTGTTTCTGTTTTGGAGGGGTATTCTTCAAGCTGTTCTTTCCTGAGACTCCACATGCCTTCATTCTGTGCACTCTTTTGGGCAGCCTCAACTCAAAAGCCAACTCCAGTATGCAACTGTCCTACCTTCTCCCTTCTGAACCTGCAGCCCATCTCAGTGCACTTCTCTTTTTATCTTGGGTTGCTGCTGTTCATGAAGGTAATATGTTGACTGTTAGTCAGCAAGCTGCTTGAGGGAACAACTCAAGTCATATTATCCTCACATCACCACTTTGGTCAAGTTGATTTGGCCAAAAGATACAGGGTGCATGGAAGAGGCTCTCAGGGGTATGGGAGAAATAAAGTGACCACAAGTAATCCTAAAAATGAAGAGATGCACCATAACCCCTTGTGTCAGGATGTCACACATCACGTCCCAACCTCCCTGTTCTGATACAAAGTGTACATAATGGCAAAAACAACCTTCTTCAAGTGTTTCACTTAGACACTGACTCTCAAGATCCTTTCCCATTACAGTATTTTTTTAAATGCCCTATCCCCTCTTTTACTTTCAAATCCAGTGTAGGAAACTTGCTAATCTCTTTCCTGGACTGTCTCATTCATCCATTTACCCATGTATTCCTCCAATAACCATATATAACTTATCTGTAATGCAAAAACACTGTATAGGGCACTGAGAATATAAAAATAAAGAGTACAGCTTTTTGACCTACTAAGGCAATTTGGTGTAGAAAATTTCAATTTAACTTAAACTGAGTGAGCATATTTGGTTCTGGGGAGTGTAATTATGAGTAAAATATGGGTCTCAAGGAGCTTATAGGCCTAGTAAGAAAACTAACCCTTAGAAAGTTCTTCTAAGTTTGATACGTGTTGAAATGCAAATATCAGACAGAAATTTATAAAACAAGGTGTAAGAGTATAATATAATACTGCTTGAACACCAAATAAGATAATGTGGATAAACTGCTTATTATATGGTAACTATTTTTAGAACTCTTATGACAATATTTTCCTTGCAGAATCATTGTGAGAAGTAAATGGGATAATGGATGTAAGCAACCAGCACACAGTAGGTGTTCAACACTTATTAGGTTCTCTCTTTCCTTTTCTGGTAACGCATTTGGTCAATGTAGGTTCCATAATACATTATCCAAAGGGAATACTTCAGGAGTTCCATGACCTCCTTATAATTTTCTCTCTCCACAGGTTTCTGCATGCAGCAGTTCAATCCTGCTATCATCTCAGACTCCCACGTTATTCTTAACCACTTGACAGCCTAATCTTTATCATGCAGCAAGGCAAGACCGTTGCTCCCACTCTGGGCACTCAAGTGCCACAAGTGATCTACTGTGGCCTCCACCCACTGGACACTAATCATAGCATCACTGGCCTGACAGGTAGATTAAGAATCTTCTTGGGGGTAGCACAATGCATCTGTACCCTCAAAAAAAGTTACAGAAGGGGCGTCTGGGTGGCTCAGTGGGTTAAAGCCTCTGCCTTCGGCTCAGGTCACGATCCCAGGGTCTTGGGATCGAGCCCCGCATTGGGCTCTCTGCTCTGCGGAGAGCCTGCTTCCCCTCTCTCTGCCTGCCTGCCTCTCTGCCTACTTGTGATCTCTGTCTGTCAAATAAAGAAATAAAGTCTTTAAAAAAAAGTTACAGAAGGAAACAGGCATTCACCCATGGAATGGAAATCAGGAGCTGTGTGATTCTGAATTTCTTTTAAACAAAACAAAGCCTGCTTTTCAAATGTACCTTCTTTCTTTTGTTCATCACATATAATAACTTTTTAATCAAACATTTACTAAGGGTAAACTGTGGGCTTAGAACTGTGCTATATGAGGGTGAGTCAGAGATTGACCAGACATTACCTCAGCACTCAAGGACCTCAGAATCCAATAGAAAAGATAAAGAAATATTAAAATTCACTTAAGTGTACATGAGAAAAACACACAAGGTACTGACTAGCACTCTATCTGGCCCTGCTGGGAAAGGTTTCATAGAAGAGGTAACACCTTATGCTTTGGATGGTAAACCTGAGCTGAACGAGTTTTATTTAATAAATAATTATTGGATAATTGGTATATATCGACAATATGCTAAGGTTTGAGCTACAAACATTAACATGATGCTAATTTGAAATACTAAGGAGCTCACAGCCTAGTAGCTGAGCACACAGTATGTTCTAGAAGAGAAGGATTAGTTGTCAGGGAGTGTGAGAACGTGGCATGAAGAAGAATAATGAGTACAGTAGATTTAGGGGGAATGGGGAGTAGTTGGAGATGAGGTTGTACCTGATTCAAAGAGTTTCACAAACTGTTAAGGGAGGGAGCAAAAAAATTTTGAATTTTTTTTTTTTTTAGAAAATGAACAAACATAAAGGTTTTTGTTCCTAAATGGGAGAAAGATGAATACATAAAGCTATTCCCATTCCCAAATGAGAGAAGAATGATCTAGAGCTACTCCTCCAGTGGGGTTCATGAACCAGCAGCATCGTCTTCAGGTGGAGCTGCTTAGCAGTGTAGAGTCCCAGGCCCCACTCAGGCAGGGTTTCTGCAGCAGGATCTATGTATCAACAAGATCCTCAATAAGCAGATAAAACACATGCATGTTCAAGTCTGAGAAACATTTCCCTAGGAATCCAAGCAGCTTACTCATGGCCACATAAGCGATCAATAATCAGATGTAGATTTCCTGACCTTTCCCCCCAATGCTCTTTCCACTTCCCTGCCTATGACTGCATCCCCCCAGCAAGGTGGGGCAGGAGATTTCTTGTTTCCTGTCATTCATACCTAGGGAGAGAGATCAGGTCCTTCTGGAAAGGACAGGCCTGAAGAGGAATTTCATTCTGGCCAGGAGAGTATTTGGCAAAAATATTAATATAGTCAGACTCTACCACATCAGTGATTATTACAATTTTAGTTCATGCACTGCCCCAGCAGATATTTTGTGCTAAAAACCATCTATCCTTAAAACAAGCAATAATAATAATAATAAAAATTTTAGTTTTGATGGAATTTGAATTATTCAGGTAAGCAAACATTTCTTTTAAGAGGAACAACTCCAAAATGCTACATATGTCAGGAGCACACACTGACAGTGCCTGTTGAGTGGCATGCAGCTGTGCGAAGGGAGCAACAGAGGTACTACGATAGGGCACAGCATGGCATCAGTGAGAGAAAGGATGTTTTTGGCAAAGGAATGTGGGGCTTTCTCAGGACTTTGAGTGCTTAAGAATAGTTGGGGACAGAGAATTTTAAAAAGACTGTCAGAAACTATGTTTTATGATTCCCCTGAATATTTATGAGTTAAGCAAAAATTAGAATTTTTCTTTTTTAAAAATTATTTTTATTTATTTTTTAAAAATTTATTTATTTATTTTAGAGAGAGAAAAAAAAGAGGGAGCAAGTGCAGGGGGAGGGGGAGAGGGATAGAGAGAATCTCAAGCAGGCTTCACACCCAGTGCAGAGCCTGACATGGGGTTCGGTATCATGACCCTGAGATCATGACCTGAGAAGAAACCAAGAGTTGGTTGTTTAACTGACTGAGCCACCCAAGAACCCCACAAATACTGGAATTTCTGTTCAGGATGAGCTTCTTTACACATTATGACACTCCAGTACTGAGCTTGGTGTTCTGTTTTACATAGAACTTCAAGAAGAGGAACAAAAATAACATTTCCTTAGGGCTCTTATCTGAATTTTGAACTAGTTTGTAATGATGCCCCTTAATGAACTATGCTTTCCAGTACTCATACCCTTGTATGGTTCCCTCCCTTCAAATCTAGGCTGGACCTACATCTTGTCATCAGTAGGACCCAGGAGAAGTGACACTCGGCAACTTTTTAAGTCAAGATTGTAAGAAGTCTTGCTTGGATCTCTTGGAATACTCATTTTTATGAAGCTTTCTACAATCCACATTTAATCTTTATCACATCCTTATGAATAGTATGATATAGTTAAAGTCTTAGAAATCATGTATACAATGAGGAACAAAACAAAGAAGACTGCTGCCCTCAGAGAGTTCATGGTTGATTCCATCATGCCATCGCTCCTAGGTAGCCTTTTTAACTTCCCTGTTCTAGTCTCTCATCAAAGGTGGGTAGGATCTTGAAAACCCATACTTCAAATTGTGCACAACTAGCTGGTGTTCTACCTAACCCTGGACTCTTCTCCTTCTAGTCCATTAGCATGTCATTACTCACTAGTAGAAACATCACCTTAAAATCCCATTAAATCTTGTCTTCCCTGTCAAGAGACAAAAGTGATGTATCAGATTAATGAATCTATAAACTTCAAAAGAAACAAGTGAAATCAGAAGGGGCTGACTAAGAACTACTAGAATGTCATGAGGTTATCAGTGAGGTTATAGTGGGAATCATTCAATATGAGAACTAGAAGACTAGGAGACAGAGTGCAATGTCTGATTTGATAAAACAGTAAAAAGTCCTGGTGATGACTGGGTCTGGATCCAGAGGGTAGGCAAGTAATAAAGGCTGAGGTTGCATGAAACAAAAGTATTGCAATCTGGAACATTTAGAAGGTGAGTTAACAGGATGTTGTGTGGTTGATCCACAAAACTTAAGTCTTTGTAAAAATAAAACTTACAACAAGAATTTGGGTATAGAGTAAGATTATGAATCAAGTACCAGGTATTTATAAGGAATGAGGGGAAATGCCCAGGAAGGTGGTAGATAACCTTAGAAGACATCCAAGATGGTAAAGTAGAATTCACTTTCAAAGACAGTGAAGTGGTCATTTAGAAGAACCTCTGGAGAATTAGAATTTGAACTTCTATCCCCTGGCCTGTGGTTAGTGGTATGTTCATTCATATGTCCTGAAGTTCCTGGGAGTTCACTTTACACAAAGAACTGGATTGAGATGTGGGAGGAAAAAGCCTTCACTGAATGGTGTCCTTGGGAGGAAACTTCCCAAGGGGATACAACAGTCCCTCAGAATCAGACCCTACAGAGCAGTGTTTACAGTAAATAGATGAGTTTTTTTTCACACAAAATAGTTTTTCATTGCCACTTTTTGATCACGATTATGGGAATTCAATTTCATAATCATTGTTTACATGGAAAGAAAAATCAAGAAATATTTAGGGAAAACAAAGTAATCGCTAATATTGCCAAGTCATTGATTCTTGGTATTATTAGTAGCAAGTCAACGTGGCCATCTCGTGATTTTGTTCTTTGTCCTAATTTCCTGTCAATTTTGTTGAGATTTAAGTCTTTATTATTTCTGCCTTCAGAGGACAAATAATGGAAAAGAAACAGGGAGAGAAGAAATAATGCTACTGTGGTTGGTCTAGTCTTTCCGTTATATATTCCTTTCAGATCTCTCATTTAATTTGTTTCTCATAACATGCTTGAAACTTCATAACAAGCAGGAGTCATTTTGTGGGATTGTTGAAACACAGGCTATCAGACCACAGCCCCAGAGATTTTGCTTCAGCCTGGGGTGAGGCCAAATAGTCTGCATTTCTAACAAGTTCTCAGGTTTTTTTGTTTGTTTGTTTGTTTGTTTTTTTGATGCTGCTAGTAAAGGAACCTCACTTTGAAAACCACTGATATATAGAATTCAGGGGTTCTGGGTTTGATTCCTGGGACAAATATAGTTACAGCCTTGAGCAAGTTACTAAACTCTCTGATGTAGTTTCTTTATTCATAAAAGAGGACTATAAACAATATCCTCCTCTAGAGATAGCTGCAATGATTAAGGGAATTAATACATGTGAAATATTTTTGTAAACCCAAAGGCTATAAAATATTAGTTTATACTCTCCATTTTATTTTATTTATTTATTTTTAGAGAGGGAGAAAGGGAGAGAAATGGTAAGGAGGGGCAAAGGGAGGGGAGAAGGAGAATCTTTTTTTGTTTTTTATTAACATATAATGTATCATTTATTTCAGGGGTACAGGTCTGTGATTCATCAGTCTTTTTTTTTTTTTTTTTAAGATTTCATTGATTTATTTGACAGAGAGAGATCACAAGTAGGCAGAGAGGCAGACGGGGTGGGGGGGGGAAAGCAGGCTCCCTGCTGAGCAGAGAGCCCGATGTGGGGCTTGATCCCAGGACCCTGAGATCATGACCTGAGCCAAAGGCAGAGGCTTAACCTACTGAGCCACCCAGGTGCCCCTGTGATTCATCAGTCTTACGCAACTCACAGTACTCACTATACCACGATATCCTTCCCAATGTTCATCACCCAGCCACCCCATGCCTCCCAGACCCCTCCCCTTCAGGAGAAGTGGAATCTTAAGCAGGCTCCACACCCAGTATAGTGCCCAATGCAGGGTTTGATCCTACAATCCTGAGATCATGACTTCAGCTGAAATCAAGATTTGGACGCTTAATAGACAGATCCACCCAGGTACACCATCACTATATTTTATTTAATTCAATATATCCAAAGTGTTATGTCAACAAGTAATCAAATAAAAATTATTTTTAAGATATTATTTTGTGGAGGGGGAGGGGCAAAGATGACAGGGGGTAGGGGACCCTATTTCAACTGGTCCCCTGAATTGAGAAGGTTATCTACCAGATCACTCTGAACACCCATGAAGTCAGCCTGATATGTAAGAGGATATATCCAGATCTTTGAGGTATGAAGCAGGAAGCCATGATTCTGCAGGCAGATATTGGAAGATAAATGGAAGGGGAAGGGAGCCTCCAGGATCCTGCACTGCTGGAGTGCAAAAGCCTCCCACACTGGGGACCAGGCCCAGACTTACAGAGCAGTAGCAATGGAGAAAGGACTTTAGGGCAGCCCCGCAGACTGAAACCTGGAACTGTGGGAGGTTCATGTGTGAACTGGGGGCAGCTAGTGGTTTTAAAAGCACAAAGGGCAGAGATGTGTCTGGACCTGGAAGTAAGGGCTGGGAGTGCTGCTGTGGGGTGCACAATCCAGGATTCTGCAGTTTGTGGCAGCACTGACAGAAGTGGGGACAGTGTGTCCTGGAGAGTTCACTGAAGGGCATACTGTGATCTCTCTCTTCTGAGACAGAGGTATAGATACTGTAACTTGTGCTCTGACTCTAGAGACAGTGGGGGATGGACACAGAAAGTCGTCAGAGAACAAAAGCCCCCCCAAAACTGACTTTCACTGAACCCATCCACCGCCACAGAGGGTAGGGCAATGCTGCCCAGACAGGGTTGCCTAACTAACAGCAGGACAGGCCCCTGCCCCAGAGGACAGGCTGGAAGAAATGGAGGCCGACAACATTAAGGTCCCTATAAAACAGGCGCATCTTTCTTGGGTTGTGGTCAATAATTTGGACTCTGTACATTCCCTCAACCACCCCTTAACAGAATAACTAAAAGGAGAAGTTATTATTTCTTAATAAAATTAAGAAATATTAAGGCTCCCTTCCCTTTCATTTATCTTCCAATATCTGCCTGAAGAATCATGGCTCCCTGCTTCATACCTCAAAACCAACCACCAGAGATATTCCGTTTGTAGAGATCTGGATATATCCACTTAAATATCAGGCTGATTTCATGGGTGTTCAGAGTGGTCTGGTAGATAACCATCTCAATTCAGGGGACTGGCTGAAATAGGAAAAACTCAGAGACTGTGATCTCTACCACAGAACTAATGGACATGGATATAAACAAGATGTTAGAGACAGACTTCAGGGTAACAGTTATGTAGACCACAGCTAAGATGGACAAAACTATTAATGGTAACACAGATTCTCTAAGGGCAAAAATGAAAGCTGATTTGGCAGAACTTAAAAATGCTATCAATGAAATCCAATCTAATCTAGATACTCTAACAGCTAGGGTAAATGAGGCAGAAGAATGAATTAGTGGTCAAACTGACAGAAAAGAAGGAAAAGGAGGAGGCTTGGAACAAACAATTTAAAATCCATGAAAACAAAATTAGAGAAATAAATGATGCCATGAAACATCCCAATATCTGAATTAGTGGGATCCCTGAGAGGGTGGAGAGATAGAAGATACATTTGAGCAAATCCTAGCTGAGAACTTCCCTAATCAGGGGAAGGAAACAAACATTTTCATCCTAGAGGCAGAGAGGACCCCTCCTAAAATCAAGGAGAACAGACCAATGCCCCAGCATGTAATAGTAAAACTCAAAAATCTTGGAACCAAGGAAACCATCTTAAGGACAGTTGGGGGGAGAAATTCCTTAGGTACAGAGGAAGGAATATCAGAATAATGTCAGACCTGTCCACAGAGACCTGGCAAGCCAAGAAGGGCTGGCAAGACATATTCAGGGTACTAAATGAGAAGAACATGCAGCCAAGAACACTTTATCCAGCAAGGTTGTCATTCAGATTGGATGGAGAGATAAGGAGCTCCCAGGACTTGCAGAAACTGAAAGAATATGTGACCACTAAGCTGGCACTGCAAGAAATATTAAGGGGGGGGGGGGTTCGATAAAAGGAGAAAGACCCCAAGAGTGATACAGAACAGAAATATACAGAGACAATCTATAGAAACAAGGGCTTCACAGGCAACATGATGACAGTAAAATCATATCTTTTAATAATCACTCTCAAAGTGAATGGCCTAAATGCTCCCATAAAATGGCATCGGGCTGCAGATTGGATGAAAAGACAGGACCCATCCATATGCGGTCTATAAGGGACTCATTTGAACCTAAAGATACATCCAGACTGAATGTGAAGAGATGGAAAACAATCTTTCATGCCAAAGTACGTCAAAAGAAAGCTGAGGTAGCAATTCTCATATCAGACAAATTAGATTTTAAGCTAAAGACTGTAGTTAGAGATACAGAAGGACACTGTATCATTCTTAAAGGGTCTATCCACCAAGAAGATCTAACAATTGTAAATATCTATGCCCCCAACAAGAGAGCAGTCAACTACATAAGCCAACTGTTAATCAAAATAAAAAGACACAGGGGGAGGAGTCAAGATGGTGGAGAAGTAGCAGGCTGAGACTACATCAGGTAGCAGGAGATCAGCTAGATAGCTTATCAAACCATTGCGAACACCTACAAATCCAACGGGAGATTGAAGAGAGGAAGAACAGCAATTCTGGAAACAGCAAATTGACCACTTTCTGAAAGGTAGGACCGGTGGAGAAGTGAATCGAAAGTGACGGGAGGATAGACTGCGGGGGAGGGGCCGGCTCCCGGCAAGCAGCGGAGCCACGGAGCACTAAATCGGGACTTTTAAAAGTCTGCTCCACTGAGGGACATTGCTCCAGAGGCTAAACCGGGGTGAAGCCCACGGGGTCAGCGTGGCCCCAGGTTCCGCAGGGTCACAGAAGGATCAGGGGTGTCTGAGTGTCACAGAGCTCGCAGGTATTGGAGTGGGGAAGCCGGCTTCAGAGACAGAGCCGAGGAGTGAGCTCTCAGCTCGGGGTTACCTTGAACCGGTCGCAGGCTGGGTGGGCTCGGAGCGTGGCCGGAGGCCAGGGAGACAGGAGTGATTGGGGCTTTTCTCTGAGGGCACACTGAGGAGTGAGGCCCCAAACTCTCGGCTTCTCTGGGCCGGAGACTAGGAGGCCGCCATTTTCATTCCCGTCCTCCAGAACTCTACGGAAAGTGCTCAGGGAACAAAAGCTCCCGAAAGCGAAACCGAGCGGATTATTTAGCCCGGCCCCTGGTAAGGGCGGTGCAGCTCTGCCTTGGGCAAAGACACTTGAGAATCATTACAACAGGCCCCTCCCCCAGAAGATCAACAAGAAAGCCAGCCAAGACCAAGTTCACTTAACAAGGAGAGCAGCATAATTCCAGAGGAGGAGAAAGCAAAGGGTGGAATTCATGGCTTTCTCCCCATGATTCTTTAGCCTTGCAGTTAATTTAATTTTTTCTTTAATTTCATTTTTTTTCTTTTTCAGCTAAAATTTTTTTAACTTTTACCTTTTCTTTTTTAACATTTTTTAACTAGTTTCTTAACAATACCTTTCCAAAAAAATAATAATCTTTTTTGAACCTTCATTATTATAATCATATTTTATCCTTCATAGTATTTAACTTTATTTTTTGTATTCACATAAGGGTTTCTTCTTCTAAAAAATTTGGGATACAACTTCCTCTAGTGGATCAAAATGTACCCTAAATCTAGCTCCAGGCTTGTTCCAGTATCTGGCCTGAGCAAATTCTCTCCACTTTTGTTTTCTTTATTCTCCCAATCAATTTACTTTATCAACTCCTTTTTTTAGAAATTAAAAAAAAAATTTTGTTTTTCATCTTTATAGGCATATTCCATCCCTTCATTGTGTTTACCCTTATATATGTTTTTCATTCTTTAAAATTTTGGGCGGTACTTTCTTCTAAGAGACCAAAATACTCAACAATTAAGGTGACCCTGTTCTAGTCACCAGTCTAATATATATGTATATTTTTTCTTTTTTACATTTTTTCTTTATTTGTTTTCTTTTTAAAATTTTTTTTTCTGAACTTCTTTTTATCCCCCTTTCCCCCCCACGATTTGGGGTCTCTTCTGATTTGGTTAAAGGACATTTTCCTGGGGTCTTTGCCACCCTCTTAGTATTTTATTTCCTCCTTCATATACTCTTATCTGGACAAAATGACAAGGCAGGAAAACTCACCACAAAAAAAAGAACAAGAGGCAGTACTGAAGGCTAGGGACCTAATCAATACAGACATTGGTAATATGTCCGATATAGAGTTCAGAATGACGATTCTCAGGGTTCTAGCTGGGCTCGAAAAAGGCATGGAAGATATTAGAGAAACCCTCTCTGGAGATATAAAAGCCCTTTCTAGAGAAATAAAAGAACTAAAATCTAACCAAGTTGAAATAAAAAAAGCTATTAATGAGGTGCAATAAAAAATAGAGGCTCTTACTGCTAGGATAAATGAGGCAGAAAAAAGAATTAGTGATATAGAAGACCAAATGACAGAGAATAAAGAAGCTGAGCAAAAGAGGGACAAATAGCTACTGGATCACGAGGGGACAATTCGAGAGATAAGTGGCACCATAAGACGAAACAACATTAGAATAATTGGGATTCCAGAAGAAGAAGAAAGAGAGAGGGGAGCAGAAGGTATATTGGAGAGAATTATTGTAGAGAATTTCCCTAATATGGCAAAGGGAACAAACATCAAAAAACAGGAGGTGCAGAGAACCCCCCTCAAAATCAACAAGAATAGGTCCACACCTCGTCACCTAATAGTAAAATTTACAAGTCTTAGTGACAAAGAGAAAATCCTGAAAGCAGCCCGGAAAAAGAAGTCTGTAACATACAATGGTAAAAATATTAGATTGGCAGCAGACTTACCCACAGAGACCTGGCAGGCCAGAAAGAACTGGCATGATATATTCAGATCACTGAACGAGAAAAACATGCAGCCAAGAATACTATATCCAGCTAGGCTATCATTGAAAATAGAAGGAGAGATAAAAAGCTTCCAGGACAAACAAAAACTGAAAGAATTTGCAAACACCAAACCAGCTCTACAGGAAATATTGAAAGGGGTCCTCTAAGCAAAGAGAGAGCCTAAAAATAGTAGATCAGAAAGGGACAGAGACAATATACAATAACAGTTACCTTACAGGCAATACAATGGCACTAAATTCATATCTCTCAATAGTTACCCTGAATGTTAATGGGTTAAATGCCCCAATCAAAAGACACAGGGTATCAGAATGGATAAAAAAAACAAAACCCATCAATATGTTGCCTACAAGAAACTCATTTTAGACCCGAAGACACCTCCAAATTTAAAGTGAGGGGGTGGAAAACAATTTACCATGCTAATGGACATCAGAAGAAAGCTGGGGTGGCAATCCTTATATCAGATCAATTAGATT
>PISX010011051.1:0-67320 GCA_004024625.1 Mellivora capensis | reverse complement strand
GGTGAATGGACTGCCCGAGATATGAATTGCTTCTAACAGAGACAGAGTTCAAGGGAATCCTAAAGTTTCCCAATTTCAGGGAAGAAAAAAAAGTAAATCCCACCTACTTCATTTATCACAGAAGAGACACTAAATAACCTGCAATACAGTGAAGAAAATTTTCTTTTCAGATCCATTTTGATGAATTGTGCATTTTTTACAGAAATCATTCAGACACTTTATGCCCCCTTACGGAGGAAAGGTGCCATCTGACGCAAACAATATGATGATACTTTCAAATTGCTCCCTCTGTTTAAAAACAAATAAATGATGTTGTGGGTATGGCCTGGTGTGAATTTCAATCTTGAAAAATTATGAAATATTTCAAGTATGAAGTGTAGAGAATAATATAATCAACACTCCTAAACACTCAGCTTTGCTGAATCTTAACATTTGGTCATCATTGTCCAGATCTTTTTAAAAAATTGAAAATATTTTGGCTATGGCTGTGTCCCACTCCTTTTCCTCTTGTCACAGAGATAATACTGTGCTTATTTTGATGGTGATCATTCTCAAGTTTCCTTTTGATAAATATACAGGTATCTTGAAGCATGTTTTTTTGTTTGTTTTTAAAGGTTTTTTACTTATCTATTTGACAGAGAGAGTGAGAGATCACAAGTAGGCAGAACAGCAGGCAGAGAGAGAGGAGGAAGCAGGCTCCCTGCTGAGCAGAACACCAGATGCAGGGCTCAATCCCAGGACCCTGAGATCATGACCTGAGCCGAAGGCAAAGGCTTTAACCCACTGAGCCTCCCAGGCACCCCACTAAATCATGTTTTAAAATACAGGTTTTATTATTATTCAGGAGTGGTGAGGCCAAGAGATCAGGAGATAGATATTGAAAAGATACTCTGTTACTGTTATGCCCCCAAAATGGGTCCATAATTAAAGGAGCGAGACTGATATAAAGCGAAGGTCAAGCAAAGCTTTATTTCGCGCTAAGCATCAAGAATCTAACTGAACGTTCGGGGACGCACCTCTTACAAGAGAGGGCGACCCTTCCCTGTTTCACAGACTAGCTTTTAAGGGCAAAGGCCATGCAGTCGGGCCTGGCCATGCACAGGTGGCCAATGAAACTGTAACACACAGAGAAAGCTGTACAGTCATGCTAGGTGACCAACTGAATTACAATTTACCCTAGTAGACATCTGAACCAACCTATCACACCTTGGTTAGGATTGGCGCCCAAAAGATTCCCAAAGGGCGGGGCCCATACTCCTTGGTAACTAGGGAGACAGTATGCATCCCCCCACTGATCGGATGTCTCCACCTGGCCTGACCCATCCTTGTATTTGAGCTTTGTTACCTGAGGCTGGTTTCCGGGACTTGTTTTTAAGTAAATCCCCTGGGGGAAGGGGAGTAGGGAAGCCTCTGGCTAAAATATAAAAATATAAAATAGGTCCTTACAGTTACACACACAGAACCCACGCTCTGGAGGGGCACACCGGGACACATCGGGAAGCAGAGGGGGAAAACATGGCAAAAGGTTTTGTTGTGGCTTCCCTGAAGGGAACTGGTGAAACAGGATAAGCAGGTTTAGGATCACCTACTTTAAATAACTTCCAAGGACTCTGGGGGTGTAGGGGCTGCCCTGGGGTGATCAGGGCGGAGGAACTGAGTGTAAGGGCTCTTTAAAGGAGGCTGTAGGCCTTAAAGACTCTGGATTAGTTGGTTTGCACATGAAAGGCACACTCAAAGGCCAGTTGTTTGCCATCTCTAAGAATTAGCTAGCACTGGTGGGAGTAGGCCCTCCAGAGCCAGCAAAACCCTGAGATGTCAAAACATCAAAAACACAGAATAAAAAGACATGATTTATATACAACAATAAATTGTTTTAACTTGCATGTTAACCTTTATAAGAGTCATATACTGTACATATTGTGTATATATGGCACCAACTTTTTTCCTCAACATTACCCTTTGGAGATCTATCCAGATTGCTGCATGTAGTTCTGGTCAGTTCATTTCTTTTTACTGCTTTATCATTTGGCGCTATGTCAACACGCAACACTTTATTACTATGTATTCATTCTTTTGTTCATGGAAATTTGTTCCCGGTGTTTTACTATTATAAATTTTGTTACCGTAATTAATCTTTTCCCTATTTCCAGGTACCCAATGCCAGAGAGACCTGGAATGGCTGAGTTCAAAGGCATTTCTATCTTTGACTTTAACACATATTGCCAATGGCTACTCAAAGTACTTGTAGTAAATTATCCTTCCATCAAGATTACAGAAAATGCCCTGTTTTTTCCACTGTCTCACCAGCAGTGTTACTGTTAAGTTTTCCTTGTATCACGTTTTCCTTTTAATGTTGCCAGTGGTAGTTTATAATGGTATTTCATTTTTATTTAAATTTGCATTTTCCTGATTACTAATGAAGTTGAGCATCTTTTCATACATTTCCTGGTTGTTAGCATTTCCTCTTCTATAAATTGCCTGTTCATATCTTCTGACAATGTCTTTTACTGTGTTTTATTTTATTTTTATTATTTTGTAAAGTTCTTCATATTCTGGAAGCTAACTTTGTTAGTTATATGTGTTACAGATATCTTTCCCCAGTCCATAGCTTATCTTTTCAATTATGTATCCTTGTTTAATAGAAATATTAAGTTTAATATAGTCAAATGTATCAACTTTTCAATTTTGGTGTGCAGATTTTTTTGTATCCTTTTTTTAAAATTTTTTATTTATTCTTTAAATTTCTTTTCAGTGGTCCAGAATTCATTGTTTATGCCCCACACCCAGTGCCCCATACAATACGTGCCCTCCACAATACTCACTACCAGGCTCACCCAACCTCCCACCCACCCCCCGCCCCTCCAAAACCCTCAGATTGTTTTTCAGAGTCCACAGTCTCTCATGGTTCATCTCCCCCTCCGGTTTCCCCCAACTCCCTTCTCCTCTCCATCTCCCCATGTCCTCCATGTTATTCCTTATGCTCCACAAATAAGTGAAACCATATGATAACTGACTCTCTCGGCTTGACTTAAAAGTATTCTGAACCCAAGGCACCTGGGTGGCTCAGTCGGTGAAGCATCTGACTCTTGATCTCAGCTCAGCTCTTGATCTCAGGGTTGTGAGTTCAAGCCCCACATAAAATAATAACAATAAATACAAATAGAAGTGTTCTGGGGAAAAAAGTATTCTGAACAGAATGTTATATTTTATTTGAAAGTTCTAAACTTTTGCCTTTTCACATTTAGATCGTCAGCCTAAAATTGAGATTTTTAGTATGGTAATAAGTAAAAGTATTATCTTTTTCTATAAGGATAACCAATAGTTTCTTGATTAATCCACACTTTTCCTCCACTAATTTTTAATGCTATTCTTTCATTTCCCATTTCCTTTTGTTTATGATCTACTATGTGGCATTCTATTCCCTTCCAGTGGCCTATTTCCTAACCCCCTGTCAATACCACCACATCTTAATCACTGTAGCTTTCTAAAAATTATATTGCCTGGCATGCCAATTCCCCCAGTCTTGTTTTATACCTTCAGAACTGTTCTGGCTCTTCTTTGAAACTTGCCCTTCCAAAGAGTATTAATCAGCTAGTCAATTTCCATACAAACCACCAAAACAAAAAAATCATTGCACCTCAGATGTGTCGTACATTTAATTTATATATTAATGTGGATTAAAATTGATACCTTCATAATACTGAGACATCCCATTTATAAATGTGGCATTTCTGTTTGGTCAGGGTTTTTTTTCCATGGTTTTTAAAAATGTTTTTCAGTAAAGTATTTGATTATTCTCCATATAACCCCAATTTGTTTTTTTAGATTCCTTTTATTGTATAAGTTTCATGGCCATTATAATTGATATACATTGAAATAATATAAATTATTTTTATGCACCAATTATACTTCAAGCTACCTTACTAGTCTTTCTTATTAGTTCAACTACTGATCTCTTAAATTCAAGAAGATTTCTTTGTTTGTGCAGACAATAATGTTATCTATAGATAATGACAACTTTTCATCAACAGCACTTTTTTTTTCTTCTCTTACTATCTAGGCTAGTACATCTAGCACAATAATGAATGGAAGAGGTATTGGCAAACATTGTTGCCTCATTCCTAACTTTAAATGGAATATACCTAGCATTTCACCATTGAGTGTGGAATTAATGCCATGTTTGATAGATTTTTACCACTTACAGGTTGGGAATATTCCTCCCTTTCCTGTGTTAGAGTGAGTAAACTTTTACTAAATATATTTTCTATGCCTCTTTTAACTTCTCAGTGTGGAAATCTTAAGAGAGTTTTCTAATACTTAGCAACCCTTGAATTCTAGGACAAACTCAAACTGGCAACAATATATTATTTAGCCTCTCTTGAGTACCTACTGTCACTACATTATTTCAGATTTTTTTTTTCCATTAATGAGATTGGCCTAATCTTTCTTCTCTTTTTATTGTCCCTGTCTGGTGTTATTACTGATGTTATACTAGCCACATGAAATGGGTTGGAGAGCATTCTCTCTTTGCTAGTTCCTGGAATACTTTGTGTAAGATTGAGATCTTCTATTATTCTAAAAAGGTACAGTTTACTTCTAAAATCATATGATGCTGACCTTATTTTGGGGTGGATAGGTTTTAAACTACCAACCCCATTTATAAACAGTTTTACATCTATTCAGTTTTTCTACATCTTCTTTAATCAATTGTGCTATGTGTATATCTCTAGGAAAATTATCTGTATTGTCTGATTTTTCAAATTTAATGTTTTAAAATTGTTCCTAGGGCTCTCTAATTTAAAGCCTGCTTATCTGAAGGAAACCATCAACAAAATGAAAAGGCAACCTACTGAGTGGGAGATAATTGCAAATGATATATCCAATAAGGAATTAATAGCCCAAATACTTTATAAAACATATCTGACTCAACACCAAAAACCAAATAAACAAATTTTTAAATGGGCATAAGACATGAATAGACTTTTTTCCAAAGATATACAGATGACCAGCAGCCACATAAAAAAATCCTCAGCATCACTAAGCATAAAAGAAATCCAAATCAAAACCACAATGATATACCACCTCACACCTGTCCAAATGGCTAGACTCAAAAAGACAAGCAGTAACAAGTGTTGGTAAGGATGTGGAGAAAAAGGAACCCTTATGCGCTGTTACTGAGAATGTAAACGCGTACAGCCACTGTGGTAAATAGTATGGAGGTATGTGTATATATATATATGTGTGTATGCATGAATTCACACACACATCACACACATGCACAGAAAACAATGGAGTATTACTCAGCCATAAAAAAAATGTGACTTTCGCCATTTGTGACAAGATGGATGGACCCAGAAATTATTATGTTAAATGAAGTAAGTCAGAGAAAGACAAATACTATATAATTTCACTTATATGTGGAATCTATAAAACAAAACAATTGAAGAAGTATAAACAGATCCATAAATACAGAGAATAAACTGGTAGTTGCTAGAGAGGAAAGGAGTGGGGGATGGGAAAAATGAGTGAAGGACAGTAGGAGATACAGGCATTTAGTAATGGAGTGTGCAAGTCATGGGGATGAACAGAACAGTATATAAAGGAAATACAGTCAGTGGTACTGTAGTAGTGCTTTATGGGTGACAGATGGAAGCTCCACTTGTGGTGTGTGTAGCAAAACACAAAGAGTTATTGAATCACTGTGTTGTACACCTGAAATTAATGCAGTATTGTGTCAATTATACATCAAAAAAACAAAACAAAAACAAAAACTAACAACCTTACTTAAGCATCATTTTTCATGACCCTCATTTTTTGTTGTTGTTTGGTTTTTTTTCTTGGTTGAAGTGAACAGATTTTTTAATTCTATTGATCTTTCTAAAGAAATAGCTTTTATTTTATTGATCTTCTCTATTATAATTTTAAATTTCTACTCTTATCTTTATTACTTTCCTCTATACTCCTTAGGTTTCTTCTCTCAAGGCAGCATTAAATTTTGAATTATGTCTCAAAGTTAATCTGTTAGATTCTCATTTATTTTTTTTTATTTCTAAAGTGAAAATTCATAGAAAATAATGCTTTTACCAATATTCCTGATTTAAAGAAAATCTGAGCACAACTTTATGAGTTAATTACAGCTGGATCAGTGAAGTCATAATGAATCAATTATCAGAAAGTGACTGGCTAAAATAAACATGTAAGTATGGGGCACCTGGGTGGCTCAGTGGGTTAAGGCCTCTGCCTTCGGCTCGGGTCATGGTCCCAGGGTCCTGGGATCAAGCCCCACATCGGGCTCTCTGCTCAGCAGGGAGCCTGCTTCCTCCTCTCTCTCTGCCTGCTTCTCTGCCTGCTTGTGAACTCTGTCAAATAAATAAATAAAATCTTAAAAATAAATAAACAAACAAACATATAAGTAGAGTTTGCCCCTTTCAGTGATAAATGGTTTCCTTCAACAAACATTCAGATAAATGTACTTTTCCTCCATAAAAGTCATTTTTAGTGTTAAAGTTGTAAGTCAAAACTCTTAAAACTATTCTAATAAATCTTTTAATATTCTAAGAAAACTCCTTATCCATGTTAGCAATAAACTTATGAAGAAATTACCCTTATAATAAGTGAAACTAGTATAGACTAAAAACTGTATCTATACATCAAGTTGTAATGCCTAGCTGAGTGTTTATCTTTACAAAACATCTCTATCAATAGTCCTTCATTTCCTCAATTTTCTTACTAAGTTTGTACCTAAAGTTCTGACCAGAAATGGAGTAAATATTGACTTTACAGTTTTGTTTCCACTGTTGTATTGTTCCTTCACTAGTTTCCTGTGTTGGAAATGTAGCTTGTGAATTTTCTATTTTCTTTTCTTTTCTTTCTTTTTTTTTTTTTTTTTTAAAGATTTTATTTATTTATTTGACAGACAGAGATCACAAGTAGGCAGAGAGGAAGGCAGAGAGAGAGAGAGGAGGAAGCAGGCTCCCTGATGAGCAGAGAGCCCAATGTGGGGCTTGATCCCAGGACCCTGAGATCATGACCTGAGCCGAAGGCAGAGGCTTTAACCCACTGAGCCACTCAGGCGCCCCTCCATTTTCTTTTCTTTTTGGGTATAGTAAAGCTATTAATTTCTCTATATATAGTGATTTAGCTGCATCCTGTAAGTTTCATATTTTCACTACAGTTCAATTCCAAACAATTCTTAATTAATATGTAAATTTTTTCTTTGACTAATGTGTGACTTAAAAGAGTGGAGTTTTTTTGTCTTGGTTTGATTTAGTTTTGACTTTTAGATGTTTGCACATGTATTGTGGGGGATGTTAATTATTATCTCTCATAACTGATTTTTAAGTAACTTAAATGCACCATGTTAAACAAAATTCTATACCGATTTGCTTTCTGACCTAGTTCTTGGTCAATATTTTTTCCGGCATTCTTTATTGAATAGTAAGTTTTCCAAATATTATGAAAATCCACCTATTCAATAAAGCATACTAATTTCTCTGTTCACTAGTGTTTGTTTTTTTTGTGTCTTCTTACTATATTAAATTTTCTTATTTCTCCAAAGGGATTCCTTGGCTAAAATTTCATTAATGACTAATTAAATTTGTCTAAAAGGGTCTTTATTTTACCCTCACATATGAATGTTTATTTCTGGGTAAAGGATTCTAAACTGGCAGTTATTTTCTATAATAATTGTGAAGATATTTACAAAGTTTTCTAATTATTTTTGTTTGAAGATAATATATCTTAAGATAGTTTTTTTTGGTACCACTGTTTTAATTCACAGGTATCTGGCAGTAGATTTATTTTTGTTTCCCTTCCTAGGACTTGAGATTTCTAAATCTTGAGGATTGATGTCTTTTTTAAGTTATGGAAAATTTCCAGACATCATTTCACTAAAAATTGCCTGTCTTCCATTTTCTGCACCTTTTTTTTCCTAGAATGAATGAGATAGAACACAAAAATAAATCTTTGCATTTCATCTTATCTCATCTCACCCAACACCTTAGCATCAAAACACAGAGCATTTGGCTACCAGGTCCAGAAACTGACCTCTACCCTGAATATTTCAGCATCAGTTTACCCTCCTCAGTTTCTGTTTACATTCTGTGTTTAGTGGCTTTAATTTGGGCCCCTGGGAATCTTTCATACTTTCTTATAAGCTCAGTTATGCAATTAAAACAGTATTTGTTATAATTTATAGAATTCTTCTGGGTGATTTTTCATGGAAATTCTTCAGGTTATCTAGTTTGTTACATTTCAGGAAATGGAAGTCAAGACTTTTAATCTTAAAAAAAGATTTAATTATGTTAATAAGTTTAAAACACTTAGTACAGGTATAGGGGTTGAAAATTTTAGAAAATGTATCTGCTACTAGGTTTGAATCAAAAAGCACTATCCAGCTGACTTGTTATTTGCTTTTTCTAGTTTGTTTTCATCATTCTTCTGTCTTGTGATAAATAGGAACAAAAAGAAGTTTTCTATGCTAAGATTAAATGAGTACCTTAACATTGATTCTTTTCAGATGGGAATTCCTGAAGTTGACACTCTTCCAGATACATTGCTCACAATCTTAATTTAGATCTCTTTTTTATCTAAATGGTTTCATATAGACTGTGCTTGTAGTATGACCTGATGGTTTTAAGACCCAGTCTCAAAATCACCCACTTCTTCCCATCTTCGTTTTATATATTTATGTACTTTGGGATCTTTCTCACTTCAATATTTACATAACATTTATAGTTTTTACATCAACTGTATCCCACAGCTGTTTTCTGGTGATTCCAAGGTTTCTGGCTTTACCTTCCTACATATATGTATAAACTCCTCCAGAGCAAAAACAGTACTTAAGATTCTCTCTCACGCTTCTTCTCCATAGAGCTGGTCCTCACGACAGCCAAAGGCAAACAAAGTTGAAGAACTGTTTGCCTTAATAACTTTACCTGTAACAGGAGTTTCACTAACACCCGTAAGTAATAGGAGACTGAAGCAATGAAGGTTTGCATAACTATCCAAATCCTCAGTGTTTCATTGTTTAATTCCTGCTGACACACCACCTTGTGAAAGGAAAGATTTAAGAGTGGGGGCGGGGGAATGGGGAGGAGTACCTATGAATCAGTCACAAAACAAGAGAAAGCTAGAGGAAGGAATAGTATTCCTGTTGTAGAGATTCCAAAAGCGTCACTTATAATTCCATCCTCAAGCCTAGAACTCTCAGACTGATTAAAACCATTTCAGAAAAAGGTTTTGAGTACTTGCTATATATCAGGTAATGTTCCCAGACATTTGGTATACAGTAGCAGACAACTTATACAAAAATCCCTGCCCTTACAGAGTTGGTATTCTAGTTAGAGGTTAGAGATAAATAAATATGTGAATACATAAATAGATGAATAAAGATAACGTATGACACGCCAGAAGTGCTGTGAAGAAAAATCTGAGCAGGAAAGGGGGCCAAGGGTTAACTAGGGGAGATTGTCATTTTAAATAGGATGGTAAGGAAAAGCATCACTAAGCAAGATACATTTGAGCAAACAGCGGGCTGGAGGAGGAAGCCATGAGGATATCTGAGAGAGGAGTGCTCGAGGCAGAGAAAGTTGCAAATGAAGAAACACAGGCAAAAAGGATCTGGGATGTCCAAGAACTAGCAAGAGAGTACTGTGGTAAGAACTAGATAAGCAAAGGGGGAAACTGTCAAAATGGAAGGTAAAGTGTCCATGGAAAGGGAGAGCAGGAAGATCCTGGAGAGTCCTGGATATCACTATAAAATGTGAAAGCAAAGTCACCAGGAAAGACCTGACTGAGATAAGGAGCCACTGGAAGAAATTAGACAAGTATTTCAAGCAGAAGAGAATGGCAAAAACTGAAGGTGGCTGAGGTTTAGAGTAGAGTTTTTGGCTTTGTTTTTTTGTTTGTTTGTTTGTTTTTAATGAAATAAATTATGGCATGTTTGTATACTGATGGGCAGGATCCAGTTAGAGAAGCAAAATAGGTGAATAGAATCTACACAAGAAAGGGGGAAATTCCTATAGTGGTTACCTCTATCTACTAGAAGAGAGGAGAAGAGGTCTGATGTGGATTAGAGGGGCTGGTCTCAGCCAGCTCGAGAGTCCTGGTCACCCATGGTAACAGGAGGGAGGCAGGGTGCAGATGGCTTCATGGCTGAGGGCCATGTGAGAGCATGAGTAAGCTCTCTTCTACTAGGTTCATTTTCTCTTTGAACTTGGAAGCAAGTTCAGCTAAGAATGACAATAAGGGAAGAGGTTTTGGGGGTCGGTGTAGAGAAAGAGAAGAGACCTCCCAGAAGGCTACAGGAGGCAACACAGAGTACTAATGAGAGGGTTCATAGTTCAGCACTGTCATCCACTACCCATCAGCTGGGTGACCCTGGGCCAATCTGTAAACGTCACTAAACTTGTTTCCTCTTAGGCAAAATGAGAATCACGGCTTTGTGGTGAGGATGAAGAGAGATCATGTAAAAGCAATTGCTGCTACCACTAAATGACCACACTGGGCACATGTTGGCTGTTGACTGCTATTATGGGGTAGGCACTCCATCGTGTATCAGTGAAAGGAGAGGTTGTAATATTTTATGTCCACTCTCTTTCAGGAGGTTTGTCCTCACCAAGCTTCGAGTCATCCCAAAAGGAGCGTTTTCTGGATTTGGGGACCTGGAGAAAATGTATGTACCTGACAATACTGTGTGTGAGTGCTTCAATCGGGCTGTGGGCAGCTGCCTCACATCACATCCAGTGTGATACTCTGTGCTCAGAAGCCAGACAACCTTCTGAACCTCTGCCCATCTTCTTTCCTAATAATGGGGAACCTTTCAGAGTGTGGCTATTGAGATGAGCCTAAGGTCAGTCTAAGCAATCCTCACTTTCTCTTCTCTGAAGCATTGCTCCCAAGTACCTGGGAGCTGAATTTTTATAAGCCAAAGCCAATTTTCTCTGCTCATACCCAGGGATATTGTTTATTATTTCTGATTAAGTTTCAATTAACAGCGAGGCCTAACATTAGTGTTTGAGATTCTAGAGACTTCTCTATCCCAAGCCATACTGACAGATGGTAATTGATATATCAACATTTAAAAGCAGTAGGAAAGTGTACAGCACTGAAGGAGATTTCCTTTGAAAAGAGAAGACCCGGGGCGCCTGGGTGGCTCAGTGGGTTAAAGCCTCTGCCTTCAGCTCAGGTCATGATCTCAGGGTCCTGGGATCGAGCCCCCAATTGGGCTCTCTGCTCGGCAAGGAGCCTGCTTCCTTCTCTCTCTGCCTGCATCTCTGCCTACTTGTGATCTCTGTCTGTCAAATAAATAAATAAAATCTTAAAAAAAAAAAAAAAGAAAAGAAAAGAAAAGAGAAGACCCCTCTGCTAAGGCAAACATTTGCTCCTTACTGAACTAGTTTAATGTAGGCATCTCCCCAAACAGGCTTTTCTCAAAATGAGGTACAGGAGGAAAAAGTACAATAACTTCTGCCATGTTTAAAATAACCCACTCTTCCTTTGAAGGCTCCTGACCCCATCTCCCAGGCCTCAAGGGCCAGGAAAATCTGTTCATCACTGCAGTGGCAGCCAGAAGTTAAACACCAATAAATATAGCAACAGATAGATGGATTACACAGGAGGGAAAGATTTTTTTTTTCATTGTAAGAAGAAAGCAACCCCACAGGTTACATGCAGTTCTCTTTCTTAGAGCCATTCCATTTTCCTCTTGCTTCTTTCACCCCTGTTTAAGAATACTTGCTGAAATCTGAGGAAGCAAGAAAGAAACCCATTAATGAAGGAAATATAAAGCAGAGAGAATGGTGATGTGTCTCAGTAATTACATCGCTTGCTGAGAGGAAGGTACTCAGAATCCTGGATTGGAGAGCTTGCTTCAATATAAACTTACAGTGTGACCTTGATTAAATCACTGTATCTCTCAGGCCTTTGGTTTCCCCATCGGTGGGTCAAGGAAGGAGTTTTAAAAGAAGGGAACAGCTTATGTGATTCCTAAGTGTAAGGATCCCCAGCTGGATGAGAGCCCATTTTAAAAACCTGCAATCTTCAGGGTTTACCTTCTTGAGGACGTCGACACTTACAGGACTTAGGAGATGGGGCACTCTTTGGAGTAGAGTTCACCAAAGGAAAGAAGGAAGCAATAGAGTCAGAGAGCTTTCTGCTCAAGGTGCATTCCTCGATGGGTGAGCCATTGCCCTGCCTGGAAATGACATGAACTAAATAACAAGCCTATCTGATATGCCTTGTTCCCAAGCAGCCCTGTAACTGCATAGAAATTGTGCTAAAGGGAGGAATACCAGATACCACAAATAATTCACCTCAATCACATTCAATCCAGCCGATATGAATCACCCCTCATTGGCTGTTCACCACCAGCTGGGACCTTCCAATAAAAATAAAAGTTGTTAAACTGGGCTGATAGAGCAGTAATCCCAGAGACAGGGCAGCTGGCTCACAAACTCCTCAACTTCCTCCAATACAGCTTGTCCATTTCCACTGCTGTCTCTATTAATCAGCCTACACTGACACAGCAAGATGCCTAAACTCATCTCATTTCTTTTCAATGCTTTTTGTGTCTCAGAGCTTCAAAAACATTATGTAGTGGAAGGCCTGGCACCAAACTGAACTCTGAACAGACTGTACCCTTCAGTCTGTGCTCCCCTTCATCCATTGTCTCACCTTCTACTCTTGGTCAGTGATGAGTGCTCATCTCCTCTCTCATCTCCTTCCCTGTATTTCTGTTCTTCACTGGGTTTTTAACAGTTTCCTGAACTAAGTAAGCATTGGCTTCCTCTTCAATATCTCCCTGTCCATGGAGCATAAAATCCCTTTGATTCATTTTGCACGTGTGGCAAAATTTTACCTCTCCTCTTTCTTGCCACTCCCACTCTTGTGAAAGAACAGGTGCATTCACTGCCCCCTTGTTTTCTTTCACTCACTCCTCAGCCAGCCCTCATGATATTGGACCAGAAATTCTCTAACACCATGTAATTATTCAGTGAAAGTTCCCAACGGATGGAACTGCCGGACTCATGACGTCTACCTTGTGTTCTTAGTACTTAACTTACATGCAGCTTTTGATGTCATTAACTATTCCTGCCATTCTTCCTAATACTTATTCCCCTTTCCACTTCAGGGATACCACACCCTCCTGCCCACTCTGCTAAGCTCCCAGATTACTCCATAGATGATTCTTTCCATCTTTCTTGTTCCTTAGCTGCCCCTCAGAAAATCAGATTTCTGGGCTCCATTTTGGCCATTTTCTTTTTTATATTATCTTCACCATCCCTGATCATTATATATCAAATGACACCCTAGTATCAGGGCTCCTAAATGACAAGTGCCTCAAATTTAATACATCCACATTATCTCATTATCTTTATTCTTAAATTTCTCATCTTCCCACATTGCCCAGTGAATAGCATTACCACCTGTCGAGACTCCAAAGCAGGATAATTCAAATCTCCCTTGACTTTCTGTCCCTTAAACCTGGGTCCCTTTCCAGTCCCATTGACGCTTTCTCAAAAATATCCCTAGAATCCAGCCCTTCTCTCACTCCTGCTGCTATTAGGTCCAAAGTCTCATCAACACTTAGATAGCCTGTTACGTGAGGCCATTATGCCAGCCCCTGCTCCAATTTCCCTAGCTCCCTGCTGCCAGACCCACACTGCTCAAACTCTCTTGCAGAAGAAACTGGAGGGACTCTCACTGCCATAGGCTTCAGTCATAAGTGCCTGGCACAAAAATCAAAGCCTTTTAAATTTCCACTATATGCACTGCATACTCACACATTTTCACCAGGCAGGAGAAATTGCCATTTCTCAAGCATTATCATTACCAGATATTGTACTTATTTAGAATGTGATGTTCTTTGAACAATGCCTAGCGCATAGATGGATCAAAAACAAACAAAAACTCAAAAACAAACAAAAAAACAGTTACAGGTGAATTAATTAGCCAGTTAATTAATTAACAAAATATATTTTCACACTGGTCTATGTAGATGCTGTCTCTCTGCCTAAAACTTCGCTTGAAATTGGAAAAGGAATCCCGCTAGTCCTCCAGGGTCTAGATTAAATATTTACTCCTCTGTAGCCTTTCCAGAATTCTCTCAGTGTTTCCAAACCATAATCTTGTATCTATACTATCAATAACACATTTATCAGGCTATATTCAGAATTTACAGTTTTTCCACATCCCTTCATTGTTCTTTAAGGGCAAGGGCAAGTATAAATTTTTATTAAAGTACAAAACTCAGTCCTACTGTTTTTATCTCCTTGCTATACCTCTAATCTGTCCACTTACCTCCTTCTTCAGCTACTGTAATCTTACCGCAACAGTTTTCTGCTTCGGCTGCCCTATCTACCAGCATGCTCTCTGCTCAACCCCCCATTCCATTCACTACATGGCAACCAGAGTGATAGTTTCTAAATTCCTATCTAATCATGTTACCTTCCACATCTGTCCTGCCATATACACATACATGCCATGCCTTACCAGTGCTCCCAACATAAAAAAAAAGAAATGAGACCCTCTCATAGTCTCTCCTTTGCCCTATTAGCCCTTTATCAGTTCACAAAATGTACTGTGTTATCTGCCCACCATGAGCCTTGGTTGGTGCATGCTGCTCCTCCTGACTAACACTTCTTTTCTACTCTGTGCTTTTAATTTAGTTGGCTCCTACCCATCCTTCAGATTCCCATGCCACTGTCATTAGCCTAGAAAAGCCCTCCCTGACCTCTCCAACTAGGGCAAAACCCCCTCCTACATACACTCTCCTATCACTAGTCTCCCGGTGCTGACTTTCATTTTAGCAATATATGAAACTTATTTATTTGATAATTTAATTTCTAACTCCCCGACTGGACTAAGGACATGTTGCTTTTCTCAGTATTGGATCCTTGGTGCCTTGCACAGTAAATAACTGATAAATGCATGAATAAAAATGAATCAACAAATATAATTAGTTGGGAAGACAAGATATTCAGAAATAAAAATACCAAATAATATGAATGTTAGTGATAAGCAATGTAGGAGTTGATAAGCATATGAATACAGGCTGAGAATCTACTGTGATTCAGGTACTTATGTGGTGATAGTTTAAAATGTAAGCCAAGACAAAAATGCACAAGATAATTATGTTCAAAGTAAGTGATACAAACATTGTATTTGTTAGGCACTTTCTGTTGTGAGAGGCAAAAGGAAATAAACCTTGGATAGGCTTAAGGAAAAGCAGGAAATGTAATGGCTCATTTAACTTGATGGTCAGAGAGGACAACGGCTTTAGAAACAGCTCTATTCAGGTTCCATGTCCTTAGGACTTGGCCTCTCTCCCTTTCTCAGGTCTCCCTTACACTATGTTAGCTTCAGCCCTTTGCCCCAATCCAGTGACAAGATGCCAGCAGCAGTTCTGCTTGCTCATCTCCTGGGTTCCATTCAGAAGGAAAGATCTGAACTTTTTTTCCTCCATCTCATAAAAGTCTTAAAATTTAGTGTGACTCCTTTAGATCACACAACCATTCCTGGACCAACCACCACAACTAAGGGAAAGCAATGCTCAGAGTGGCTGTGGCCTGGGTAACGGGTTCCATAGTCTGAGTTGAGAACACCCACCCCACCCACATGGGTTTGGAGTGGGGGAGGGAAAGTCACTGACAAGCCCTGAGACCACCGCCCGAAAAAAAAGAGGCTAGGGGCTGGTGGCTAAGCCAACAGATAATGTCGAAAAAGAAAATTAGTCTGGTTCTCATCCCCAAGAGACAGGTCTTTGTGGCCTGGGTGGTTGAGGCTTTGATTCTTCCCCCTTCCTCCTGTTAGAATGATTTAAAGAATCCAGTAAACTCTGCCCAACCCATGCCCAATGATCCTTCTTCCATTAACCCAGCCCCTCTGCTTCTACAAGAAGTCACAAGGGAAAGCAGTCTTTCTGGTAAAGGAGAGGCAGTTGCTTCTCCCTTAGAAATGAAATGATCGCTGTTCACACCATGGCTTTGCTCAGCCTCACTGTCTCAAATCTCCCTACTCCTCACTGCTTTGGGGATGGCTGGGGGAAAAGGAACCATTAAACTCTCTGCAATGTGAAGTGGCTTTGCAAAGTGCACTGTAAACTGTTTACATTGTCTTTAATTACTTCAGAGCCATATGTCAGCCTGGTATAAAGTGTGAGGATTACTCTCAATAGGGTGGGGGGAGTAGGTGACAAGGTGGTGATTTATGGTAACCAGAAAAATTATGTATGGAAATGAGTGCAATTTAAAAACACATCTACGTGCTATTATAACACTGGAGGGGGAAGAAAAGCCAGTTTATAACAAAATATCTTTGAAAATAGGAGCATGATGAATATGTAAATGAGACCAATCAACATCAGCTGAGATATGGTATATGCAGATGAGGCGGCAATGAGCCAACATGTGAAATAGCTCCCAAGCCATAAATATGAACCATATAAAATTCATTTGAAATATTCATGATAACATAAGGACAAAAAATATAATCAAGTGATTTATTTACATATAAAAATGAGAACACTAGTCTAACACTTCAGCCTCCACCCCCAGATCACTGGGGAAAGAAAAGTTAACTTAAAGAGGGACTTCTAGAAGAAGAAATTTATTAAATGAGAACTAGAGCAAACACACAAAAAAAGTTGAGGATCCTTCGATTTCTCAGTTCTTTGGACTCACTCATAAGGCACATAAAAGGAAAGGAAACAAATCAGGAACCAAGACTGTAATGCTGGAAATTTGGGCCCCAATCTGCTTTGCCTTCCTGAGCACCTCCTTGTTAGATAATATAAGTCCATTCCTGCCCCAAATTTCTGTGTTTCTGAGGTAATAGGCAGAGGCGGCTTGAGTCCCACATGGTGAAATAAAACAAAAGGGGGGCAGACCGATGACATGCCAGCCTCCTAGTTAACAAGGGGAGGCCAGTGTTGGAGCAATTAGGCCCCTGAATAGGAAGAGGAGATATGAATCCCTGGGCATAAAAAGGATAATGAAGTTCAGTGGCTCTCATCTCAGACTGCACTTTAGAATCCCTGGAGGGGGGGGGCCTCCTAAAATAATCCACAGGCCTTCATTTGCAGGGATCTTTCATTTGTCTGGGGTGGGGCCAAGCACTGATCATTTTTTTAACGCTCCCTTGCTGACTCTAATGTACATTCACTGTTGAAGGCCCTGAGTTGGATGATATTTAAGGCTGAATCCAGTTTGTAGACAGAACAGAAATAAATGTATGTAGTGTGTCTACCTGCTGTGGCCGGAGAACAAACAAAAACCCTTTACAAAAGTAAAACGGGTGGTAGAGATAAGATCAAAGCAGCAGCTGAGGCAAGGTCATGGAGTACCGTAGAGGTTATGGGGACAAGTCTGGGTATCATAGTTAATCATGGGAATGAAATGAGTTATTTTGAACCAAGTGAATGATTTGATTTGTATTTGTTAAGTACAGACTTTTATTAAGGACTTTTGTCTCTATCTGCAGAGCTATTAGTCTAGACAATACTGGTTATTGGTTGGGCTCTGGAGAGCTCTGGAGAACTCTTATACACATCCGGTGAGAATGCAAGATGGTACAGCCTCTTCAGAAAAGAGTTTGACAGTTTCTTATAATGTATTTGCCCAAGAGAAATGAAAACATATATCCATCCAAAGACTTGTTGGAGAATGTTCATAACAGATTTATTCATAGTAGCTCAAAACTGAGAACAACCCCAGGCACATCACAAGGTCAGGGGGTAAAGAAATTGTGTTTTACCCATGTGATAGAATATTACTCCAAAATAAAAAGGCATCAACTGCTAATACAAGATGGTATAATGCTTTTGAGATCCACCCAAGTAAAAAAAGCAAGCCAGACGCAAAAGAATACACACCATATGATTCTATTTATATGAAACTTTAAAAAAGAAAATCTGTGGTGCCAGAAATCAGATCAGTGGTTGTCTAGAGCCATCAGTGATAGTAGAGATTGTTTGGGAAGGGGAGCAAGGAACTTTTCAGGCTGGTACAGATGTTCTCTGTCGTGATTGCAGTGTTGTTACAAAATAGATCCATTTGTAAAAACTTGAACAGTTAAAATGAGCACATATTTCATTTGTCAAATTATACTTTGGTAAAGTTGACTTTAAAAAAACAATTCTTTAGTACCTATTTGGGGCCAGTTTTAAATACTGCATCTCTGTTGATCTGGACTTTACAGACAGGGATACTAACATTCAGCAATGGTCCTTCAGTGGTAAAGCAAGGTAGTCTGGTCCTTTCTGCTACACAAGACTTCCTTTTTGTTGGCATCTATTTCCCAGAATTATTCTTCTAAAATTAAAGAGTGACCAAGGGTAACATTATGGCTGTGAAAGCTTTCCTTGATGTCATTTATAATTAGACCAGTGGATTTCTATACCTAAGCACTCGGAACTTCCATAAACCAGAACCCACAGTCATTTTTTAATGGGAAAATCATAGAAGGGGACAAATCTCTTCTTTCAGTATTTTTTGCCTTGTCTTCCTGTGTGCCAACCCATTTCTGGGTAGAACTCTTGCTGAGACAGACTTAAGTTCAAGGGTTTACAAACTGAGCTGCCTGTTAAGTTGCAAATTAACTTAGTCAGCAGTTGCAAAATGTAAGATTAAGCCAATTAAGTTGTCATTATTGACCCAGGTCAAACATGAGTTAGTGTCTAGAAGGTGAAAGTCCTTGTCTCATTTCCTGTTCTCCATAAATATTCTGAAAATAAGTATTTTTGTTATATTTATTGCTTCAACCAAGAATACAAGAAGCTGTTTTCTTGTCACATTTTGAATTGATGTGGTTTTAGTAATCCCATTAAGTCTCTTTATTTCAACTGTTTCTACGTGGGTCCTTAAAATAAACTCTACAATATCTAATGGCTGTCCAGCTTGAAAGAGAATAATTTATCAGCTTCATATTTATATGCTTAGATTTTTGCCCGTTTTGGTTTTGCTTTGATTTCTTTTATGTGTTGGGGGGATAGGAGAGGGAAAGTGTAATAGGGGAATCAGAGTTCCTGAGATGTGGTGATTTTATGGAGTCTCCCAAAATAGTATTCATTTTAACTCTCCACATCTCTGTCCCTTCTGCTTTATTCATGAAGAGAGTGCATGGTTTCCTTGCTGGAAGGGAATACTGGAAGAATACAGGTAAAAGACCCACTGTCTTAGTCTCTTTGGGCTGCTATAATAAAACATGACTGGATGGCTTAAATAACATTTATATCTCAGAGTTCTGGAGGCTAGAAGTCCAAGATCAGAGTGCCCATATGGGCAGTTCTGGTGAGAACCCATTTCTTAGCTTATAGACAACTGCCTCCTTCCTGTAGGCCAAGAGAGAGTGCTGGTCTCTCTATCCCATTATATGGACACCAACCCCACCTTAAGAGCTCCACTCCCAAGACTTGATGCAATTACTTTACAAAGTTCTCACTTCCAAATACCACCACACTGGGGATTAGAGCTTCAACATATAAATTTGGGTTGGGGATACAGAGAGAAAGACACAAACATTTAGTCCACAGTATGCATTGTAAACTATCAAGCTTATAGTAATAAAGATATATATTATAGTTGCTCACTTGCTTGGGAAGGCATAGATATGCTGTCATTTACATATTCCATCTCTAAGATCCTCCACCCACTTGACACTCCCAGGCATTCATGGTTCTGGTGACCTCCACTTGGTACCTTTCATGCAGCAGCTAAGACTTCCAGGTAGCAAGACTTGACAGAGGTTACTGAAACAAGGCTTTTCTGGCTTGTTATCAAGTACAGTTTTCTCCTATTTTCTAATCAACAGCCAAGCAGTATCTTCTGTTAAGATTTCTGTTTCAACCATGTTTGCCCTTCTGACCGTTCTTGACAAGGCAAGTTGTGGGAGGGACTTTCAAATGTGTTATGTTTGTTGGTGCTCACAAATATATGGTGCTCACAGATATATCACAGAAAATGAACAGGGCTTTTTTTTTTCCCCCTCTCTGCCAGTAACTCAATGTTTGTGTTTTCTCAGAGAAGATACAATTAAGGCAGCATAATACTCAAGTTAAAAATAGCCTTGTAGTTCTTCCCTGGAGACTCCTGCTAGGCTTTTTTTTTTTTTTTAATAGAATGGTATTAAAATAGAAAGATGCAATCTAAATGCAAGCTCCAATCGATGCACAAACTACTTATTTTTATTTCCTCATTTAGCCCATGTCCATCACAACCACATCCATCTGGACCGTTTATGACTTAATAAGATGCTTTCAACAGTAAAAGACTCAAATAGGATATGGACCCACTTGCCTGCCCACCCCCCTGACAAATAAACCACCTGAATCCTACACTTCATAAACCTCTCCTGTGATGCTCGGCTCCACCCTGGCCAGCCTACATGGAAATCAAATGATCAGAGATGTTTTATAGTTCAGACCATTCCAGAAGTTAAATAGGCAGAGAGGAAAAGCATAAGAGGGATAAATGCCAGAGGAGCCTAAATAAATAAAGTAGAAGTTAACCACCACAGTGGGTCTGAGATTCTGAGAGAGTCTGGGCATAGAGATAGCAATTGTCGACGCCAACTGTTTTATAAACATGTAATTTGCACTTGGATGTGAGCATGCTTTGGAAAGTTAAAAGTGCATACAAACACAAGGTATGAATAAAAAAAGAGAGACCATTTGATCTGCTTCCCATTCACAGTATCTCAGCTCAACTACACAATGACCTTCTCTCTTCTCATATTCTTTCAAAGCACCGAGCACAGGACTGGGCACAACTGACAGATAACAGCAGGTAAAGTTTGTGAATTTGTCATCTCTACCTCTTGGATTCTTACCCAGCCTTTGAGAACATTTCCCCCAAATAGGGTCTCGATATTTTTTTAAACCCACTTTCTTTATTCTTCTTTCCCAGTAAAGATAAGGACATCTGAAGAAAGTATTGCCATTGAAATTTCAGGAGTTAATGAAATGGATCCTCCAAGACAGTTTGCCTTTTCATAAAGACATGAAGTGGCTAATGCCTATTTCAGAGGACTAAATTGCTAATGGTGAGACTTTAGTCAATGTGGCACATATGCTCAGGGAGATTTGCTTTAATACATGAGAAAATCCTAGCTAGATTGGTTTACTTGTTTGGACTGCAAGGGCCCATGTGTACATAAACTGAAATTTGAAGGAACGATGAGCTTCCTTTCATCAGACTGATGTTAAGGCTTTCAAGACTCCATCTACTGAAGGGCTCTCTCATTCACCAACTGACCAGGAGAACTCAAGCTCATTGCTTTTTTTTTTTTTTCTCCTTTAGTGAATGTTAAAAATTGAGGCACCAATCTTCATGTATTTGTTTCAAGTGTGCCCTTTTATACCTTCCTTTACATTGTCTTCCCTATTTCCTCTTATATGTACATATAACTTCTCAGTCCAACCAAGTAAGACCCTCAAGATGGGACTTTTCATTAAGTAAAGTAGACATCTGCTTCAGGGGCAACAGGATGGTGGCTTAGTGTAGTACCAAGTTCCAGATTAAAAAAAAAACCCTGGATAGAGAATAAGTTCCACACTGACTTCAAGGAAACAAAGCCAACTCAGAGATCAGTTTGGGGCCTTTTTAAAGGGAAGAGATTTATAGACTTCAGTCAAATACCCAAGACAAGTACAGGCTGATGGATGACATCAGCTAATCCATCAAGTGATTTATCAGGGTTCACAGAGAAAATGATTATGAATTCCATCACTCCCTGAACACCAGTGAGGATGAGGCTTGTAGAGCTAATGAGCTTCCATAAGCCAGGGACACCTCCTTCTGACTAGTGTATGTGCTGTTACGTCTATTTTGTTCTACTTGGAGAGAGACCAGGCAAACTCAGGGAAGCATAATCCATCCATCAGTCAATAGTTCCACAAATTCTTCTTGAGCCACAATATATGTGTTAATTAGATGGAGGAGAGATTTGATGAAGCATATGGGCCCATCACTATTGGATGTTTGGGCAATCAAGATGAATCTACACAGTACTGGCTCTCAAGGAGTTCCCGTAGTGATCAACAACAATAATAGCTGTCGCTTGTTGAGTAATTATTTTGCCGTAAACTGAGATAAGCCATTTTACATGCATTAGCTTAATTATCATCCCAGTTTTACACTGAAGAGATTAAAGCCAAGAAGGGTATGTGACTTGCCCAGCATCACATATCTAACAAGTGACAGAGCTGGGATTGGAACCCAGCCATTCTGACTCCAATGCTCACACAGTAATCTATTATTCTAGAACATCTAGGAATAAAACAAGGGTATTCCAGATCATATATGATACAGGAGAATGATAACCTTTCTCTCTAATGGAAAAGAGGAGAACATACACAAATTCAGAGTTCTCACTTATTTTAATTGTGGTAACAGCAGTAGCTTGAATACCTTCACATTGGTTACCTATTTTATAATCTCAAAATAACTCCTATACCTATAACTCACTTAAGCTCCTACACCAAGTCTTCAGTGGCAATAGGGGCAAATATTTGTGCCCACCTCAGAGGGAAGAAAATGAAGTTCGGAGAACTTGGGAGACTGGCCTAAGTTCAATAGCTCTCAAGCCATGGAGGTGGGATTCCTCCCATGCCACATTTTTTGCACTTTCTCCATATAATCCTTTGCCTTTTGCAATGCTGCCTCTCCTTTATTAAAGAGAAATTACATCTTAAGAGTCTTATGGTCACTTCAGGACAGGATAGTAAAAGTGTCTGGGTCAGAGGAAAAAAGTAACCCTATGTTTCTGCCAAATACATACCTTCATATGCCGGTGTTTCTGCTCAGTGTTCTCATACTTCCCACTTAGTGCTAAGCTCTTGGCAGTCGTAAAGAAGGATGCCCTAGGAGTGGACAGATATTTGATCCGAACAGGGAAAATCCAAGAGCAAGACTGGCCTTGTCCATGCCAAAGAATCAATGCTCCAATTGGGTGTGTTATTAAAAACTGGCCCAAGCTATCTCATCAGAACATTATTTTTAATGGAAATTTGTCAGCTCCACTTCATAGACTTGTTTTCTTCCTGTTTTTGCCTACTTCTCTCTGTCTCTCTTTAGACTCAACATTCTAGTAACATATAGAGTCAACCAGAAGTTCTTGGCTGAGATACAGGATTTCATCTCCATAAGACAGGATTTTTCTTTTACTGAATGCAATGAGCATTTTATGAGCCCCTGCTAAGAGTCTCCTACACCATAGCAGCTGAGATCTTAATGTGCACAAATCACTTGGGGATCTAAGTATGGAAAGTCTGACTACAGTGGTCTGGGTAGAACCAGAGATTCTATCGTACTAACCAGCTCCCAGGTAAGGCCAGCACTGCTTGCCCATGTTCCATATGGAAAAACAAGATGTAAAAAATAGTAATTCTGTGTAAGACAATGTATGTTGGAGGATCCAAGAGAAATGGGCTACAGTACCTGCTCTAGTGTAGTTCTCAATACACATGACACAATTAGAGAAAAGCACAGAACAAAATGCATAAACACGTGCTCCATTGCTATAACCAAATGACAGATAATGAGACAAAGTTTCCTTACTCTCTTGTTATTGTCAGATCACATTTAATGGTTAAAATAGTACTCAGTTTTTAGTATAATAAGTCACTTACCAAAGTACTGTCTCACTTTCTGAAAACCCTTTTGCTGGTGCTCTGCAAACACAGCTAGACACAGAAAAATACAATTCTCATAAAACTATTTCAGGAGCAACCTCATCGTATGGTTCATCTGAGTAAACGGAGCCTGAGCACTCCTTTTGGCAGGAAGTTTGCATCTCAGGCAAAAAGTAGAGGACTAAATATAAACAGTCATGTCCTGGTAGTATCAGGTGGGCAAAGGTCAGAGGGAAAGTGCTGGTCAAGGTAGCACCTAAGGTTTCACCCAGAAGAAACTCAGCTAGAGTTGTGAGTGAGGTGGTTTGGGGGAAGTGAGATGGAGGAAAGCAGTAAGAATGCTGGAAGGAAACAAAGAAGTCTTCTTTTCTCCTTTCCCTCTCCAGCCAAGACCCAGAAACATTCCTGGCACAACCAATGGGGCTCCTAGAAAACCTTGAGTAGAATGAATGCTGTGCTGGTCTGCATGAGTTCCAAGGGAGGAATGCCACAGACCTAATCACTGGACTGAGACTGCCATTTAATGCCCTTCCTCTACAAGCCATTCATCAAGTTTATAGCAGCAACAAGAGTTCATTACCATGTTCTTGTTTTGCACATTCTTGAACAAGGTTATGCCTCCAATTTTAAGTGTGGTGTATAAAAGAAATGAGGGAAGGTGGGAGGGTGAGAGGCTTCCTGGAGGGAACAATAATAAACAGAATAGGTACCCCTCACCAACTGGAAATGAGACTCCCCCACCTGCTTATGACTTTGTATAATCAGAAAGAACAACACATCCAAACTCTCAGCTTCATTATTAGAAGTTCCTAAGCTCCTTTTGTCAATCTATCTAACCATTCTTCTTTCAATCTTCCATAGTAGGACCTCAAAGAAAAGATCGGATTTCATTTTAACCCTCAAGAAGTTTGTGATGTAGGTATAGAAGAGGAATTCTTGTGAAACAAAGGACACAGACCAGAAGATAAGCAGCTTCTAAAAAGCTGTCCAGACCCTGGGTGCTGAAAGCAGTTCAAATCGGTGGGAGTTAGACCAGAGTAGAGCAGAAAAGCCAGGGAAGCTTTTATGGAGACAGTAGGATTTCCATAATCAAAAGGGAGAGAGGAAATGTTCTGAATGGCATATATGAATGAAATAGATTTAAAGTCACTGGGGACCCGAGGTCTCCCTAAAGAGGTCTGCAGGCTTCCATGGTCCTTGTCCTCTGATCACATTACGTACAATGGGTGCCTACTGGGCTCTGAAATTTCTAATAGGAGACAAAAAGAAGCTCCATGCACTGGGGTAACTTTGCCTGAATTCACCAGGATACTGACTTCTTTGATGTCCCAACCACGATCCTGTATACAAGATGTCTGGTGCTTGTCCAGCAATGTCCTGATAGTATAATGGTCTGTGTATGACAGACAAACTGAAATTACACTTAAAACTGCTTGGTATCACTGACTTGCAGGAGCCATTGTTAAGGAGGTCAGCTTTTCACAGAGTAGATGTCCCTTAGGCCAGGCTTATGTAGAACCAAAGGAAATGAGAGACTTATGCATATCCTCTAATCTCACCCTAATTATAGTCATCTTAAGACAAGGTCAAATAAAGACACATGTAAAATTCACTTCAGGGACTTAATTGTTCAATTTCTCCATTTTCAGAGATTGAATTCATGGAGTAAAAATAAATATATACTACTACTATATACCAGTCAAAAGCACAAGTAGATTTGGCCAACCATACATGGGATAATCTGGCACAACCCTATCTCCTAGCTCCAAGTAATTCTCCTTCGGAAAAAGTAAAATTCTTCAATGCTCTCCTTAACTTGTGCAGGAATGAAGTCAGAAAGGAAAATATTTTGCTCCTACCCAAAGAATAATAGTATTTCCCTGATCTTGTTTGGGAGAAGTCAGGCAAATGCTCACTTTCTCAAGTCTAGTTTTCTCTATTATAGGAAAATGGGAAGGTTTGGTATGCCTTTTTAAATGCTCTAAGATCTGATATATTCTGCCTTTTTTCATAAAATTTTGCCCATGTCAGGGTAAGAAAGAAGCTACATCTCATCAATGAATCCATGAGTGACACAACACAATAGTGCGTCTCTGCTTCTTGGTAATCCTCTACATAAGCAATGCAAATGGCAGGATTTAACTCAACTAAATATGCCCCTTTCCTTGGTCCTTCTTCATTATCTCTGTGTTTTTGGTCCTAACCTGTTCTAGCTCCTCTCCCTGAAGTCCAGGGATAATCAACCTTACAGATCTGTTTGGTTCTTTACAACTTAATATGCCACTTTTAAAGTCATAAGAAAATTCCAATGTTCACTACTATATGATTAAAATGAAACTATGTACTTTGAAAGGCTTCAAAAGATACAGTAACAAACACATGTGTGAGTTTTGTGGCCCTCGTAAATAGAGGAAAAAATGTTGATGGCAATGAATTTTTCAGCTCTTTATCAAGAGCACTGATCATTGTGACTCCCTCTTTGTCAAAGTGCCTCCAGCCTTTATGAGACTGACCACACTGCTTTGATAATCCCATTTTAGGTTTCAGTGTTCTCTGCTCTTGTTCTGTCATTCCTTCTTTGGTATTCAAAATCTCATGTCCCTATTGATACCTAATCTGGCCTGATTCTCACTCTAAATAATTCTTAAACACAGAGGTAAATGATCACCTTTAAGTCACAGGTTAAATGTCCCAGAATCAGGCCACTGGGCAAAATTTGGGAAAGTAAAGTTTTAAAATCACCAGCTCTAGAGTCTACAATATAAAATATGCTTGCCTTGTCAATGTCCCTGGAAATATTTCCAAAATCAATTGCTATGACATGGTGGGAAAGTGATTAATGTGCTTTAAGCCACTATCAATGCACCATTTCTCCAGCATGTTTTCTTCCTCTTCACTTCTTAAAAATGTCCCATGATTAGAGAGGAAGAAAGCTCCCTTTTAGGTTGAGAAAGTCTACCCTCATCCCTTCAAGCAAGGATGGCAAAGGTTAATCTCAAGGAAAAAAATACATTCTCCTGTCCAGAACTCATCAGACCAGACTCCCTTTCAATTCTAGATTATTTCATTGCAACCTTTCCCAGCACTTAGGGTCTTCCTTAGAATAATCGAGAAACTTAAAAAAATAAAATAAACCCTGCAGGGCCATCAATCCAAGATAATATGAGGAATGAAACAGTTTTTCATGAAGCTTGAACATCTTATAAAAGAGCACATTTCTAGAAAGGAGACAGGATCTCTGTTCTGCCCATCCTAATTACAATTTCCATTTTCCAGTGTAACAGGATTTCTGCATGGCAGGAGGAGCTCACTGACATGTCACCCTCAGAAGGTGGACTAAGCAAAAAGGCAGGGTGTCTCTTCAGAAACAGCGTGCTCACTGTAGCATGTAAACATTTTATACTGAGTGAATTTCATTTCTACCCATACTCATCACAGATGAGCATCACCAAAACGCTCAAATACATACTCACAGTGTGCCTTTCAAATGCATTGTATGAAAAAAATCAGAGCTAAGCATGAGGCACAGATCCGTTTCATTTAATTAGAGTTTCAGAGAAGCCTAAATAAAAAGGTCTGTATCCCCTTAAGTGTCCTGTTTCCGCACAAAGATAGCTGTCTTGCATTGTCAGTGGTCTGAATTGAAAATGATTCCAAGTGCAAAGCCTTTACACGCTGAGTGTTTGACTCAGGTCATATTATCACAGACAGACAATGAAAGAAACCATTTTGCCCATTCCTCCTCTGAATTTTATACCGGTATCCACTTTTCCTTTACATTAAGTCAGGGTGCAAGCCTATCCCCTCTGTCTCAGTGGCAGAGCCCTAACTTAATGGCATGTTAGGAAATTTTCACTGCTCTCTGCACATCCTTTGAGTGTGCTCACTCCTTGTTTTGATTTGCTCCTTTTTACTTTCAAATCCCTTTTCCCATCCCTCCCCAGCCCAACCACCCAATTTTGCTACTGCTCACCTCCAAAGACCCTCCTTGACAACCAGGCTAGGCTGCTCAAGTCCCAGCATCCCCTCTCTTACCTTCCTGTTTCTACTGTTGCCCAGTCTTCAGTATTACCACTGCTCTCTCCATATTTATGTAACCATTTAGTGTGCATGCCTTCCTTCAGCAAGTATTTACTGAGCACCTACAGTGTGCTAGACAGACCCCTGCCTTTGAGGAGTTTAGATTCTTGGAGCAGGAAATAGACAATGGACAATAAACTTCTTAAATACCGTGTAACTAGATGAAGGGGATTAAGGAGTGTCCTTGCTGGGCTGAGCACCAGGTGATATATGGAATTATTGAATCACTATATTACACACCTGAAACTAATATTACACTGTACCTTAACTAACTGGACTATAAACTAAAACTTTTTAAAAATCAAGTGACTTACATAGAGAGTGAGATAAATTCTGAGTGATGGCAAGGGAGAAAAATTACAGCAGGGGAAGGGAGATCAGGAGTGCCTCTTCTAAGGCTTACTGCCCTGGTCTGAGGTACAGCAGTCTACAAGATACTCAACTTCCATGTTGGCTTTACCATCCTGTAATATCTCTGTGTCCACCTTTGCAACACTTCTGGGGGCTTATTCCTAAAATAAACCTAACTGCAACCAAAGAGTACAAGCAAAGTTGGCAACAACTGTTTTTCAAGTAGCTTCTCAAACCACAGCATATATATATTTTTTTTAATTTCTTTTTTTTTTTTATTTGAGAGAGAGATCACAGTAGACAGAGAGGCAGGCAGAGAGAGAGGGGGAAGCAGGCTCCCTGCTGAGCAGAGAGCCCGATTCAGGACTCAATCCCAGGACCCTGAGATCATGACCTGAGCTGAAGGCAGCGGCTTACCCCACTGAGCCACCCAGGTGCCCCGCATATATTGTTTTTCAAAGCCTCTGTGAACTTATATACTGTCTTCTTTTGGCAACCTGTACAACCACCCACGCTGTACAACCAGGAATGCTGTCCATAATGGAAATGGTTTAGTTTTTGCTTTTAATAATTAAGATAGACATTTTTATGATTATAAAAGCAATTCAGGCACAAAACAAACTGAGGGTTGCTGAGGGGAGGAGGGGTAGGGAGAGGGTGACTGGGTTATGGACACTGGGGAGAGTATGTGCTACAGTGAGTGCTGTGAAATGTGTAAGCCTGATTCACAGACCTGTTCCCCTGGGGCAAATAATACATTATATGTTAATAAAAATTTTTTTAAAATAAAATATAATAAAAATTTTAAAAAACAGTGCAGGCTTGCTATTGGGGGAAAAAACCATTAAGCAATGCAGAAAGTTAAAAATAACAATGATTTTATGTAATTCTACAATGATATGCCCACTTCAACATTTTGGTGGACAGCCTTCCACAATTTTTTTCTCTGCTGACACACATTTTTAAAAAAAAATTAAAATGAAATTATATTACGCATGAGCTTTTGTAACCTACTTTTTTTAACATAACCATACGTTGACAAAATGTTTCAGAAGATATTGATGGCTGTTAAAGTATTAAAGGGCAAGAATCCCTAATTCAAAAAGACCAGAACTCATTCATGACTACAGTAAGTGTAAAGAATCAGATACTAGTTTGGGGAAAAAGTAGGAGCCTTCAAAGAACATTTCACTACTAAAACCTTGCAGAATGCAGAAGGGGGGAAAAACCACACAGAACAGGCACTTCAACAAGGAAAGTGCAGTTATGTTAATCATTTTGTAAAGAAGATGAGAGAGTAGAGAATCATTTTCCTTTTTGCACTACTCTATGCCTGCCTCCATGGAGGCTGAGTATGGAAAGCTTTTTAGATAGAGTCCTCTTTGAGAGGGGCTTTGTGATATGCTGTCTTTATTAATGGATTTTAACTGTCATTAGAGGAAAGCCAATATAAAAGATGTCAGGTCTTTAGAATGTAAGCCTGGCAACACACAAAATGGCAGCTCTTGGGCTCCTTCAAAAACTAACCAGAAGAAGGGGCGCCTGGGTGGCTAAGCGGGTTAAGCCTCTGTCTTCAGCTCGGGTTATGATCTCAGGGTCCTGGAATCAAGCCCCACATCGGGCTTTCTGCTCAGCAGAGAGCCTGCTTCCCCCTCTCTCTGCCTGCTGCTCTGCCTACTTGTGATCTCTCTCTCTCTCTGCGAAATAAATAAATCTTTGAAAAAAACTAATCTGAAGATAACAATGTAAAAATCCCCCTAGAAGTACCTGTACCTACAGCCTGGTTTCTCAGAGACAATCTGTTGAATGTAGCAATATATACAATTATATTTGCTACAAAAGAATAACCTAGAAAATTTGTCATTCTGGGTCTATGCATGTGTTGAAACTTTGCTTTCCTTTACAACAAAGATATAGACAGATATAGATAGATATCTCTCTATATATACACACACAAAGGGTTAAATGAAAATATATCTGTGAGCTATGAGAAGACATTCAGCCTCTAGCACATACACATATATGTGTCCATACAATAATAAAACTTTCTTGTTAGTGCTTGGAAAGTCACCATACAGTATCTTTGGTCTCCCTTCTTTTGTCTCTACTCTTCTGGAAGTTATATGTTCTATCCATATTATTTTATTGTTACTTTACCTTTTTTAAAACATTTATCAAACCCCTCAATTAATCTGCATCATGTTACTCTACCTGAACACAAGAACCTCCAAATGGTTTAACTCTGGTCTCTTCCTCGCAATTTTCCATGTCATCTTGATCTAGAACTTTTTTAAAAAATACCTCCCAATTAGCATTCCTTTTCGTTGAATTTTTAGTATTACTATAATTTTTACCAAGAATTTTGTTCTCAAGCGCTGTTTCTTCTGGGTTCCATTTTTTCTTACTGATGAAAGTCGTTTAATTGTTCTTCACATTTAGGAATGATAAGCTCTCTTCATTCTTTACATATCTGAAAGTCTTCTCTGCCCTCTCCTGAACTCCTTATAGTCTAGGTGAATTTATAAGCCTGGGTTAGCCAGAATTTCCACTCACCTATATTTACTATCTTCTATTGTGTACGGTTGCTTCTGTGAAGCCTGCTGCCAGTCTAATTTCTGGTAGTCTTTCCTCTTTGGTAAGTTTTAAGATATTCTTTGTCTACAGTTTCACTGTTGGGTATGGATTTTTATTATTTTTTATGCTTGTGACTTAGCGGTTTCCTCAAACTAAGGTGATCTTTTCTCAACTCTGGAAAAGCTTTTATTGTCATCTCTATCCTCTTCATCATTCCTTCTTCTTCATTCTTCATCATCCTTCTGGATTCCCTATTAGAGCTATGTTGGAACTTCTTATACAATCCCCCATGGCTCTTCAGTTAGCATTCTTGTTTTCATCTTTTTGTGTATGAGCTACATTTTGAGTGATTGCCTCATCTGTTGTCCAATTCATTCCCTTTGTTTTTCAATATATCTAGATCATTACTCAATCTATTGAGTTTTTAATGACCTTGACTGCATGTTCTTATATTAGTATTTTTTATTAGTTCTTTTTAAAACTCTGTCCTTTTTCACCCTTTCCTGTTATCTTATGACTTGTAGACCTTTATCTTTGAACATTTCGATATGCTTTTCAAATCTCTTATAGTCTTATTTCAATGCTTGATCATAGAGGTATAAATATCCTCTCTAACGTATTCTTTGTACGATTTATAACATTTAATCTCAGCCCATCTTAGAAGGGATGAGGTGTGTTCAGCTGGAGCCCCATGCTCTAGATACAGAAACACCCAAACATACAGTTTCTCAGTTGCTGCTATCAAACATTTTCATTTTCTCCAGTTCTGTTATGGTCTTCATATTAATTTCTTCGCTTGAGCTCACTGTACCCAGTGGATGCTATGAATTCTCATTCATGTAATCAAGTATCACTGGCCTGGTATTAAATACTTGCAGGTGACTATTTCTACCCAGGGCCTAGGTTGCCTCTTGGATTATTTCCTTAGTCACAAAGTGGAATTTTAGGGTCCCATTTCCCTAATAAGCACTTTTCCTCACTCGACTTTATGCAGATAATTCAGCTCTAGCTCCTCTCAAATATAAGTCTGCAATTTGGGCTCAGCTTCCCAAGTGGGTTTTGAAGCTCCAGGACCTAGCCATTAAGCTAATTAGAACTTTTCTTTGGTCCTTTGGCTCCCCTGTACATTGACCATTTTGATCAGGTTAGGGGTGGAGTCACTTTCATTTTTTCTAAATTAGCTGTTTTGTAAATGTTTACCCAACATTCCTATGTGTTTGAAAGTAAAGAAGTCTTCCCCTCCAATTTCCCTAGTACCCAGAACTCCCAACATCACTCTTCCATTTTTTTTTTTTGTAACAGTCTACCACTCTCTCACTCTCCTTTGTGAATAGGAAGAGGTCAGAGGGAGGTAACCAACATCCTAATGGAAGATTAACTGCTGCCTTGACAAACTGGGGCTTATCCCATATAAACAGTATGTAAACATCAAATGCATTCAACACCGAAAACTGAACAACTTAAATCCTGTCATTCACATATGAGAATAGCTGAGAATTTAAAACAAAGAACAGGTAAATATCTTAAAACTATGGGATGAGAAACAGGTTTGGGATAATGGATCTAAAAGCAGTAATTAAGTCCAGTCACACACTGGGTGATTCATACCACCATAGCAACTCTAAGGCCAGGTAACATATGGCTGCTTTAGTTTTATACTTTGCCTTTTTAACTTTTCAAAGCATTTTTCTACCTACAATTCATTTTTCCATTCAACTCATGTTGCTAAGTTGATCCTCACATCACCTTAGAAAAGTGATCAATAGGTGCTAACATCTTCCCGTAAATCATGAGAACACTTAGGACCCACTTACATTTGTAGTCAATGGGCCAACTGAGCTAGTTTGTAGGAAACTTAAACACAGTTCTTCTAACTCCTGATCCTTATCCCTGTCTAGCAGATAACATTAAACTGGCTTTGCTCATTTACAGAAAGGTACTATTCGAGAAAAGTTAATTCAAAGATTGGACAGAGGACTATCTGGTTGCTCACTTTCTAAGTTTGACTTTCAGGTTGGTTCCATCTTTCCCCATTCCCTAGCAGCACCAAGCCCATTCCAACATGGGCATCACTACAAAGTTCTTTGTGTTCCAAAATGCTTTCCTGGTATTACTCCCAAGGAGTTAAACCTCACAGCTTTGCACTTGCATGGGCATGAGGTTAACGTATATAAAGCACTCCTTGTCCTTGGTCCCTTCTGTCACTGGTAAATATCCTTTGAAAATGAAAGGCACTGTGAAATCAAATAATGCCCTTAAGAAAACTATGCCAACAGGAGCAAGTTGCATACAAGAACCTCCTTAGGACATTGTTAGTATTTCTGCCCTCTCCCCTTTCCTACAATCCTATGATTTGTCTTTCCAGCAACATATGAGAATAGAGGTTACCTTTAATATAGCCACCCCGTGTTCTAAAGGAGCAATGCTTTGTATAAAACATAAAGCCTGTAAAGACCAGCAATAATGCTTGAAGACATTGAAAACATGTCGAATGTCACAATGAATAGCTACCTGTGTAAGTAAAAGATGTACCCCCACCTGCAGCTTTAGGGGAAAGACACTGGAGAGGGTCATCCCCACAAAATAGAATTTTAAATTAATACAGCTTCTCACAGTCATCCTTCATGCCCAAATTCTATCTCCTAGTACCATGTTGTGTTAAAAGTCACTCTCTATCTATTTCTATGGGGGAGAGTAATGCTAGGCGTAAAGTAATAACTCGGGAGTCAATTTATCAAGTTGGTCATGAGTTTTATCTCTAATGCTAAGGATAAAAAGCATAATGAAAAGAAGGAAAAGAGTACACAATGAGGCAGGGAGTGGGGGTATCTTCAAAGAAAAATAATAGCAATAACAGTAGTGATAATCATTCTAATAATTTCAAAAATATGGTTATGCATTTAATGTTTTACTACTTTACAAGTGCTTTCACTGATATCACTTAATATTTATTTTGATGCTATGAAGTAGAGAATTGTTTACTCACTTCACACCTAAGATTTGTTAAGAGTCTATCACAGTTCACATCTTTGTAACAAAGGGGGAACCTGAAATTAGATGCTAGCTGCTGATCCTGCAAACACATTTCTGTTCCAATGATGTTTCAAGGGGCACCTGGGTGGCTCAGTTGGTTAAGGTCTGACTCTCGGTTTTGCTCAGTTCTTGACCTTAGCATCATGAGCTTGAGCCCTGAGTCAGGCTGTTGGCTTAGTGGAGAGTCTGCTTGAGATTCTCTCTCTCCCTCACCCTTTGCCCCTGACCCAACCTGCCATCACACTCTTTCTCTGAAATAAATAAATAAATCTTAAAATAAGAGATGGCTCAAGGGCCACAGAGACTCTCTGTTGGAGGAGACATATTTGGGGTTGCTAACCACAGGTTTAGCTGGTCAGCTCTCCATAAATTCTATGGATCTTGTAGGCATCAGGCAATACTCTAATACTCTGATAACACGACGCCTCATCTCACCAGCTCTCAGGAGCCCCTCCTTGCACCCTCTCCCATCTTAGAACTGGCTTCCTCCCACTCAATTTTCAGGCAGAAAATAGCTGGGGAAGAGGTGGGGAAAAGGAAGTGTCAGGCAGAGAGTTAGTCCAAGATTTCCTCCTGGACATTAAACATTTGAGCTCTACAAACTTTGGGTCTTGATTCCTCGACATAAATGCTCCCAGAGATTATGACTTTATGTTTGCTTTCCACACTGTTGCCTTGCATTTGAGCCACATCTACAATTTGGCCATAGAATAGTGACCTCATTTCATCTTTTCCTTGACTGGGTGAGGACCTGGACATTTTCAACCAGCCTGCTATGAAATCATGATAGGTACAAATATGATGTAAGAGGATCCAGAAAGGCTCAAAGGCTCCAAAAGTACTTCAGCCATATGCTCTGTTGTGTCCCAAATTACTTTAGCTATGTGTTCCACTATGCCCCCAAAATACTTCAGCTATGTGCTCCATTGTCCCCAGTATTCATCTTGACTCTTTGGTTACATCTTTGCTCCCTGTTAAAGTGTAATGCCCTCCCACTCAATCAAGAGTATCATCAGTGTTCAGAGACAGACACTTTGGTGTGAATGACTGCTTCTTCTTTAAAGCAGAGACTAATACAGGGTGTGGGAGAGAGAGGAAGTCACTGACACAGGCCCAGATGATGCAGGGTGCAAGGCCGACTATACTTCCTAGGATGCCTGGAGCCAAGCTCTGCTCCTAGAGCCACTAGGCAAACTTGATTGTGGCCCATCCCATTTCCTCTCAAGTATCCTCATCACCTATGGGAGGTGAAAAGAGCTCCCCTGTGTGTGCCTCTTCATTAACACCCCCTTCAGCTACAGCTACTCTTCGTCCTCCCTTTCAAGTTGGTGATTTTCAATCTTTAGTTTTCTTAAGTTCTGGGAACTAGAAGAAAGAAAAAATGAGCACAAGTGAGATGTTGACTTGTGCCTCCTGCCTCCATTCTCAAGTTCTTCTTGGCAGATTATAAACTGTTGCTACTATAAGACATCTCTTCAGGTTACAGAAGCAGCAAGCAATAAAGGACTCACTCTCAATTCTAGGGAGAGATTTTCCAATAATTTTCTCATTTCCTCATTTTCCCTGTACCTCCCAGCTCTCTTTAAATACTACAGAGCATTTTCTGTCACTGACCTTGTCTGATCATATTGATTGTCAGCAACTGCAGTCTAAATGGAAAGCAAGTTGCTATGGTAATTCCTGTGTCTTAGGTCTTACATTTAAAGACACAATGATCCTACAAAGGGGGAAATTGCTTGTGGTTGATGACAGAGGAAAATATACAAATTGTGCAACTAATATATTCAAATGAACTCTGAAATCTAAAACAGGATTAGATGTAATAAATTGGTCCTAGAATTTCCACCAAAAACACATTTGGTCTGAATGTCTTTCTTTTCCTCCAAATACTTATATTTTTATGGGGGAAAAAAGCGTCATGAACAATCAGGAAGGAGGGGACTATTCATAGCTAAACATTAGGTTTGAGATAATTAGCACAAAGATCCTGCATTGTGAGCTTAAAAGAACATCAAATGGGAGTAGGCAGTCCCAGGTTCTACTCCTCCAAGTTGGTGTATGGCCTTAGGTAGATTACTGAATCTTTCCATACTTTCTCATTCTTCCCTCCTCAACAAGATAATAGATTTTTGCTTCTTTCACTACTTTAGTCTATCAACAATCACTTGGTCAACAGGAACCCTGCTCTCAGCTGCACTGAAGACAACTGTTTACAATTTCCTATTGGAGGCTCCTTGAAGGCAGAAATTGTATTCTCTTGGATATATCTGAAGACGATGACTGCGGAGCAATTTGAGATTTGATGCCAAAAATACTAAAGCATTGTTAATGCCTGTTCCCTTCAGCTCCACAGACTTGAAACCCTTCTATGTGTGATGTGATAGGTTCAGTAGTACTGAGAGTGTGACGGTGGCCACAGATCCAGCCCTTGTGAACCCACAGACAGAAGCACAGCTAGCATAACCACACATCCAGCAATGATAAAATATTCTCATAAAGACACAAGGAGTGTGCTAGGGAATCTCAGAGGAAAATAAATGTCTTAATTTCAAGGATTAGAGAAGGCTTCCTTGGAGAAACTATAAAGGTTTCTCAGAAAATTGATGAGATACTTAGGTGTGAGGGGTAAAGTTTACTTTAATCAATATAAGGCAAAGGAGTTCAAATCCTGCAGATGCCACCTGTCCAATCAGCACACACTTGTGGAGTGCTGGCTGGGTGTAGAGGTGACAAGCTATGAATATAACAAAGCCCTCGACCCCAAGGAATTTATAGTCACTAGACTAGACTCCAGAAAAAATTATAATAAATACCATTTCTTTAACACTTACTAAGCTTTAGGTACTTAACATTAATTATTCAGTATTTAGGCCTCACAAAGTTCTGCAAGGTAAATGCTATTATCCTCGTTTCAGATATGAAGAAACTGAGGCTCAGAAAATTTAAGTAACTTTGCAAGCTTCACATAGCTTGGATGAGTCTATGAGTACTTGTATGGGTCTACAACACTAGCTCTGTTGCCTGGATCCTAACGTAGATATCCCCTTTTCCTGGTTAGCCTTGACTCAGTTTCTGCAGCCCCAGCAAAAACTTAAGTGGATGAATGAAAATTTGAGGAATAAAGGAGAAGATGCATGTGTAAGACATGAAAATCTAGTAAATATAGAAGATAACTACTCAAGAACCTTCCTTCCTTTGCTAATATTCTGAAATTCTCCTTTCAGGCATGTCACAAAACAAAAAACATTCCCTAAAAGTGGTCTTCCTAAAAAGATCTTTGTTACCTGAAGTTATATTAGTAAAGGACAAATGTGCATTTCACAAATTACTCAAGTGCCTAGGAGTACAAAAGTTCCCCCCAGAAGCTGCTAAAGGGAGGAAGGAAATACGTGTTCTTTTTTCTGCCCCATAGCCAACACCCTAGAATTCATAAGGAATAATCCCAGCATTATTTGTTTTGCCACTCTCTAAGCTTTTGTTTAAACAAAGGCTACCAAGGCATAGAAAAGGCCTGAATATCCACTGGTTGATGATTCCCAAAATCATGGGTGGACTTATCCAGCTAAATCTGACTCATGTCAAGCGACAGTCCACTCTCCTCCTCACTTTCTAAAATGATGCCATTTTTCTCCAGGCAGTGGCAAAGTCTCATTACCTAGAATCTGTTTCAAGAGTTACTTCCTTTTTCCTGACCATACGGGTCCTCCTTGCTGTAAAAATAGGGGCATATTCAGTACCAAGGTGAGGCAAAGGTAGCCCAAGAGTAGGGCTTTTGACTATCATTTGATGTGGGGTGGAGAAATCTGCTCAGAAATTGACATAAAATCAATGAAATACGTAGTCATTAAAGAGGGGACCCTGAATTTCTGAATTCAAAAAAGTTCAGAAAATGTAGCAAGGGGCAGGATGGTATCAGTTTTCCATGCAGGACGCTTGCCGAAGAGCAAAGTAAGAATCAATCCAACTCAAATTCAGAAGTGGCTAAATGTGAGTTCCTTCTTGTTCCTTCACTGCTGCCCATAAAGGAGGCATTTTAATGCCAAGAATAAGAGTTAATGAGGTGGAAAATGGTGGGGCATAAAAGGGAGAGTAATTGTGAATTACAGAGTGAAAACAGAGACTGGAAAGAGGATGAAAGCCATTTGGGGAAGGGCAGATTATGTTATAGGTATAGGAAGGTTAAAAAAAAAAAAGGCATAACAGATCACAGAGATAATTATTAAGGAAGCTTTCGGGATGTGTGGGGCAACAGAAGTGTGCAGAAAAACCTGCAATAATTGCCACACATACATACTTGGTGTTTCTTTTGGGAAAGAGGCTCAGGATATATGCCAACGAGGAATTCAACACTGACGTACAGGGGGATCAATGGAGCCTTCTTTAAGCTGACAATAAAACAAGCACAGTCTTCAGGAGAATAATGGCTCAGATTAGGGGTACCTTCTCTCCTTGTCCAGGCCTCAGGAAGAATGGCCCTTGCTGGTTATCTCACAGAGCTGCTCCTAAGGAAACAGGTGCAGTGCCTTGAGAACGATGCTTCACGGAGCCCCTCACCCCAGGTTGTTAGAAACAGAAGCTGGCTGTCATGCAGGACTGCTGACGATGTGGCTGTCTGCATTTTAATAACAGAATCGCAGAAATAATTAAAATCACTGAATTCTAGGGCTAGAAGGGACCCAGGAGATCATGTGGATCAACAGTGTTGTTTTATAGATGAGGAACAAAGGCCCAGAGAAGGTAACTGATTTGACTCAAGCAGAGTGGTTAATTAGTGGCAGAGTCAAGCCTAGAACCTAGGTCTCCTGACTCCAGTGAAGTAATAAAAATCATGGTAAGCAGCATAACCTTTGCATAACACTGTTTTTTTTCCTTCTGCATGGCATACATTATTCATATGATCTTCAATAGCCCGACCAACTACAAAGAATCGAGTATGAAACATATTGAGGTACCAAGGGCCTTACCAACATCTTATTGCAGGAAATGGATCTCAGAGAGCTCCAGTGATTTGCAACAGTGATGAAGGACTTCCTCTGACCCACTCAAGAGACCTTGACTCATGCAGCTCCCCATTGCTGTATAGAGAGCTAGAGGTTCAAATTTCTTAATCTGAACACCCCTCCCCCAGTCTGTGTGCTAATGGATTTAGTAGTCCCCATTGTGAAAAAGTTGTTCTTTCTGGCATGTTGGTGCATCTTCTTTCATGACATAATTGAATAAGAAAAGAAAAAGCCAAGGGACCATAATTCCGGAAGGAGTAGCCATCTGCTGTGCTCACAGCAAGAGGCCACACAACTCCATCGCAGGTAATAAATATTGTATCACTAAGTTTAAGAGAGGGCTCTGGTAAATGAGGTCAAATAGACACTTATTTTTGGGGGGAAGTTTTTTGGTTGTTTGTCTTCTTCCAATGTGGTCCAGCAATACTCCTACATGACTCCAAATTAAAAGGCCAACAAAAATTTAAACACTTAGTGTATATACCCATCTTTCACCAGATGATGGATGGAAAGGTCATACGTGCCTGATAGGAGGAGACTTGTTGGGCAAATACAAGATACCATGCAGGGTGCTACAGTCTTAGGTTTTAGAATGAATAGATGGCAACAGCAAATTCCAAAATGTCAGGGACTTTAAAACTAAGTTTCCCTCTTTGTCACCTAGCAGTCACACTTTATTTAGGATGCCAGGGCAAGAGCTGCTTCACCGTCTTTAATCATGGCTTCCAAGTTTGCCCTGGATGTCTCTAGCCAACTTGGTTGGAAAGGAGAGAGAACAAGGAAGAACACCCACAGGGCACTATGGGCCAAGCCTAAGGTCACACACAACACTTATGCTCACGTTCCATGGGAGGAACCTTCTCACAAGGTGATGCCTAACAGCAAAATTGCCCAAAAAATTGTAGTCTAGCTATGTACCCAAAAATAAGAGAGGAAAAACCGATTTTGATAGCTAGAAATCTCTTCATGCCATGTATTATGTCCATAATCTCATAAAAACCCTAAGAGGTAGTTATAATGATCCCCACTGGATTAAATAAGCCTCATGAGGGTTAGCTGACTTGTCTAAGATAAAGGTAGAATTTTAATTCAAGTCTGTCTTTCAGGTGTATGTTCGCATACATTCACATGTGGATGTGAGCTAAGACAAACACAAGTCAGCAGAACCTTAGTAGAACAAGTCATTAGTGAAATTACACAGGTAGAGCATTTCACACTATGCTGCTATACAGGTGTGTAATAAAGGTTAATTATTATCACTATCATTATTATTGATGCAGCCTTGAGTTACACAGCTGAAACTTCCATATGTCCCAATCCGACAGATCACTTATCAAGGCTTGTGTGTCAGAAGCACCACCTACCTTCCCACCTCCCTTTCTTTGGCCTCTGCAGAAGCTGGCAAACTACAATGAAGCCAAGTGACCCAATCAAGGTCCCTTCCTTTTCTTCTCTACACACAGTCTCCACTCCCTTATACAACCCTGGTTTTCCATGACACAGAACCCACTAAACTCCTGTTTAAACAATTTCCAAAGGCATACAGAGTAATAAAGGGATTTTCTGCCTTTTCTAACTTCTAACTCCAATATCATTTTACCTCTAGAAAATCTCTTTCCCTTTCCTTCCCTTTCTTTCCCTTTTCTTTCCTTTCTCTTTCTCCCTCCTCCTCTTTTTATCCTCCTCTTTATTCCCTTTGCTTTTCCTTTTTCCCTTTCCTTCCTCTTTCTTCCTTTTCCCTTCCTTTTCCCTTTCCTTGCCTTCTTTTCCTTTCTCCCTCCTTCTCTTTTTATCTTCCTCTTAATTCCCTTTGCTTTTCCAAACAACCACCATCGTGGCTCCCAAGCCTAAGTACTAGCTACCCTCCTGTATTCAGGAAGAGATGAACTCCTTTTTCACTCCAACTATGTCTCCACTAGCCACTCCATTTTTATTTTCTTGCATATCAGATACATAGCCTTGGATTTTAAGTATTTTTAAAGTATATTTAAGTATATTTTATATATTTAAGTATATATATTTTAAGTATATTTTTAAAGTATATTTAAGTATTTTAAGTAAATCATTGGGACACTTACTTGTTAAAAGAAAAAAAAAAAAAAGAGCGAGAACTCATGACCCACATCAAACCACCAAAAAGTCATCACATGACTGTTAATAACTAATGGTCTAGCTGAAATTGCAAAGTGCCATAATTACAATAATGATGGTGGGGAATGAAAATGTTTGCAAGAAACACTGAAAAAAAGTAATTGAGAGGACCTGAGATTTGTTAAATATTTGAAGGGAAGTTAGGGGTGACCCCAGGATCTAAAGCTTGGGTTGGTCTAGTGAACCAATAGGGATGACAGAGCTGTTGGCTGGACTTATTAACTGGGGAAGGGAGTGGAGTGGGGGAAGGAAAATAATGAACCTGCTTGCAGTAGAATATATGGTTTTGGTAGTTGCATACATGGACTCTGGTCTAAGACAAGTATGTCCCAATAACATGAGAAGCATCAACAGAGAGGTTCTAACAGGGAAAGCTTGAGAAATCCAAAGATAGAGCTTCAGAAATGCTGACATTGAGAAGGCATGAGAGAAAACGTGGTATATGAGAACAAAGAATAAAATGTACTGATCCTTACTCCGTACCTTGCTCTGCACTGCTGTGCTGGGCATCCTTCCCACACTTTCCTCCAATTCTTTTCTATTGCACTTCTGTACTCAAAACATCACATGCACGCTGCTTCCCTCCAACGAAACTGCTAATTCTTCGGAGACAGTTCTTGCTTTTTACGTGCTCTTACATGCTCTACACTTGCACAGAGAATGTACTAAAAAAGCACTTACCATATGAGTCAGTCCTTGAGATTTTATCTGTGAAAGGTGATTTTGCATGTTGACATATTGCCTTGCCAGAACTCTAGTATGAAGCAGCATGGAGGAATGGGGTGGTATTTAGTTGTTTTACAGGCATATCAATCCCAAAAGGATTTCTACTCTAACAGGATTTTCTTAAGTGGCAATAGTTTTCCAACTCACTCTAAATATGGCCTACCTGATATCTGCCATCTTTTTGAGGTCCCATGATCATATCCAAGGTCGACTTTACTTACTCGCTCCGTGGTAATTGGGGAAATTACTTAATCTTTGTAGGCTTCTTTTTCCTCTTCTGTAAAGGGACTAAGAGTGATACAACCCTCATAGGGTTGTAATGATGATTAGGCAATTTAATAAATATGAAGAACAGAAAAACTGGCAAAAAAGAGCCTAATAAATGTTAGCTATTATGACTGATTTTTAGTCATTTTCCTCATCATCTCTGGGAAATGAGGGAAACACATTACTTCAAAATATAATTACTCGACATTTTATATTAAGACAAAACTAAAAATCGGTTGCTGTTGATGTATTTGAAAGTGAGTTGTATTCGCCTGTCCCTGATTGAGTCATGGAGGGTTCTTTTACTGGTCTCAGTTTGGGGCCATATGTAGAGCATCTTTAGTAAAGACTCACCTAACCCAGGAGAAGGAAGCAGATGTGACATATCAGAAAAGGAGGCATCTACCTGCTGCCACTGAGGAGGGAAAAGGAGCCCTTTGGCCATGTCCTTATCACACACTGACAGCAAGTCCCACTCTGTACTGACCCTGTCCCAAAGGGAACAATATCCTTTTTAGGTTATGCCTTCAGTGACAGAGACATCCTTATTGGGGCACACTGCCCACTCTTCTTTGATGGCCAATAGACCAGTGGTGGGTCTCTGTGGGAAACACTCAGAATGGAGGTTAGCACAATGCTATATATCAGCTGGTTTCAGAATCTGATCTGCATTGGGGTAGAAAGAACTATTCCTAGGACCTTTGCTAGCATCATTTTCCCAGCACAGTGGTTGGCTAACTCAGTATCTCCCAGCTGAAGAGGAATTCAGTCTTAAACTCCAGAAGAAGGCAGACTGTCTAGCAGGCTTGGTGACATCTGGGACTGACCATGTGATGAACACTGTGCTTTCACACATACCATCTTACTTAGACCCTTTAACAACCCTGTGAGGTAGTCATTATTCCATTTTATAGACAAGGAAACTGAAGCTCAGTGAGACTCCCTAACTTGCCCCCGGTTATACAGCTAGTAAGAAACAGAGGCAGGATTTAAACTCAGATCTCTATTTTAGTCTCTGGATCTGACCCTTTAAGGGAATTCTAAATGAGAGGGTTAAGTACGTGTTCAGAGACCATTATGAAATTTTCTGAAAGGCATTTTCACTGAAATTTTCACCTGAACTGTTTTGTATTTTTTTAAATTACATAGCACATTCCCAGAAGAATTTGGAGAGTAGAAATAGGATAGAAATACAGAAAATCGTACAGTATATATTTGTGCATATGTACATATATGTATATATGTGTATGCATATATGTATGCCTGTATATGTATATGTGTGTTATGTATATTATGTACAAGCATGTTTAACATTTAATATGTAATAATTATATGTACTATATGTAAAAGTATATTACTCATGTATCTGCAGCTATATTTAAGTGCAACATACCAACCATTCTTTTCATTTTTTCCAGTAACTCAGATGTAGCCTATCAAATAAAGACAGCACTGGCTAAAAGAAAGCCTAGAATATTAGACTTACTTAGAGATGATTGCTAAAACCTAAGATCAATTTTATTCATCTTTTAGATCCCTAGCACCCAGCCTGGTGCCTGAAACACAAACGCTACTTAATGACCATCTGTTTAACATTTGTTGAATTCGTTCTTAACTCTTTTAAATATTCACTCCAAGGTTCTGCTAAACAAGAAGCTTCCTTCCTGTGCTAATACACAATTTGATTTGTAAATACGCTGTTTACTGCAAGTTTTCAAGAACACAGCTTTCTTGTGCAAGAGCCAGGGTAGAAAATCTTTTATAATCTTTCAAAGATAATTCATTCACTCAGCAAACATTTGGCTGGTAGCAGGAATACTAAGATAAAAGGCAATGTCACTGTCCTCTTTGCTTAGTAAAGGAGACAAACTAGAGTGCAAATTCAATACAGTATGTGAGGGCTACAACAGAGTGTGTATGTGGGGATCCCAGACCACAGGGAAGGAAAACAATCAACTCCATTCAGTCTGAGGTTATTAAAAACAAAAAAATTTGATTTAGTGAATATTAAAAATACTCTAATGCAATTGAATCCCCTAATGTGCCCAGTTAAGTAGGGGTATTTTAGAATGTTAGAGGAAAATCCTCTGTGGAAAGTCAAGGGAGGAGGGAAAAGAAGAGGCAGACCCAGTTGGAGAATATCTCCTATGTTGCGGGGAGGAGGAAAAAATACAGCAAAGTCATACATGTGTATCTTATTTCTTATTACATCCCAATATGTAGATATCATTGAGGTTCTAGTAAGACCTTTAATTTCTGGTGACAGTTTCTTAGTTCTTCCTTATCCCATAAACCCGTAACTAAACTCTGCTCTGAATCAAACAGTCCCAGCATTTAGCAAATAAGTATCAGGCAAAATGGTGGACAAATTAGTACCCTCTATGATAGTTTGAAATGTTATGCTAGATCTGGTTGAATTCTACATGCTCGTTCATTCCCTAAAGTCCCTCCTACTGAACACTCTGCCCCCTTCCATCAAGTGTACCTGTATATAAATACCACTCCAATGACCAGAAGAATGCACATCTGGAGTAGAATTTGTGGCTCAGAAACTCACTCCAGAGACAATGCCCTGAAAACATCCAGTATCTCACGCAGGCACATCTTCCTTTCCTTCAAGGAAACACGGAATTTCACATGCACAGAAGAGACCTTCAAAGTCATCTTCTCTAATCCTCATAGAACCGTACCAGTCATCTCTGCTGTTTTCTCTTCCATGGGAGTTTTGTCAGTTCAAAGACTTCATCTGAGAGCCATGGGGAGCTGGGAAATGCTGAGACCCAGAGAAACAGAGCCAAAGGCATCCAGAAACTATTGGTACAGCAGACCAAATACATGTATGTGCTCCTTACATATGTGAATTAAATGTGAAACTCCCAGAAACAAAAGCCTAACTCACAGACAAGTTGGCCTCGGCTAAAATTCTGTCATGCTGCCTACAGGAAAAGGGTGAAAGACAATGAAGACAAGTGTCATCTCCTTCGTAGTTCTACAGATGCCATTTCTGAACCTCAAGACTACTTTTCCTCCATTTACCCATCCATCCACTAAACATTTATTGAGTATCTATTACATGCCAATTTGCTACTAGATGCCAAAGATACAACAATAGATGAATGAGATACCATCAGGAATTCAAAGTCAAGTTGGGGAATCAGACAATGACCACACATACTCATAAAAATAAAAAAAAAAAAGAGCATGACAAACCAGTGTAATTCCTTTAACTGAGCAATCAAATAAGCCTTGTGAGAAGGAGAAGGTAGAAGAAATTTCAATGAGAAAGAAAGGGGTGGCTTTCCAACAGGGATACAGGGTTTTTAAAATCAAGTGCATTAGGTGGTGGAGTTATGGACATTGGGGAGGGTATGTGCTATGGTGAGTGCTATGAAGTGTGTAAACCTGGCGATTCACAGACCTGTACCCCTGGGGCTAATAATACATTATATGTTTATAAAAAAAATTTAAAAATTAAAAAAAAAATCAAGTGTGTCACTCCCCTTGGTTTAATTTAATTGAACTCCCCTATCATGCTTTTCACATCCAGTCATGTGTGTGATATGGAGAAAGGTCTGGTGGAGTGTTACCACCACCATTTATCATACCAGAAGTTAAAACTGGGAAACATTTTAGTTGTCAGTCCATTTTAAAACAATAAATCCCTACATGCTACTACAAATAATAATCATTATGCAAAATAACTGTCTTCTCAAAAAAAATTAGTGTGCAGAGTACCATGATTTTACATATTTGCAAAAATTTTCAGCAATCTGGCTTAATAGAAGACAGATGGAATCTCATATCTGCTTTTGCATTATAATTGTTCCTGCCATATTACACATCAAGTAACCCCTGGACTCCACTGTAGCCTCAAAGAATAAGAGGGGAAAAAATTCTATTTTTAGCATTTTTATGAAAATACTTTTGGCCATACAGACCACAAGATCACACTCTGAGAACAGCTAATCTGTCACATCCCTAGAGCTCTCCTCTCCTTATAAGCCCTTTACCTGTTGCCTCTAAGAAAATGCCATCACAGCTGGAATTGTGCCAATTGCAATGATTTGTCACAATTGCAAAGAAAATTCTTAACTGAAGTTATTGAGACAAAGAATGGTTTCTTAATTATATAAGTTCTTTGGATGTAAAAATTCCACATCCTCCCTTCCAAGACCAATTTAATGATCCTCACAGCTGCGTATTATCTTAGTCAAGTCAGGTAACCTTTGCTAAACCTCCCTGGAGATATTTTGGCTGCACTAACTCTACTTTACATAGGTACACTAAAGATGAAGGGAAGCAATGCATAATGAAAAGTACTGTCAATTATCAATACTAAATAAATGTTCTTATACATTTTCCACAGCAGCTCTTGCTACACATTTAACATCTGAAATAGTGTGGCTTTTTTTTTTAAATTTTCTTACTTATGAAAAACTAAACCTAACTAGTACATTCTGTTTTACTCCTGCTTCCATCTTTTATCTCTGGTTTATCTTGCTACGATTTTGGTTCATTATCTCTCATTATCTTGTGCTCCAAAAAACTTATCTAACTTATTATCTCAGTAACCAAGGGAAAATTGGCCCTTCTTGCTCCTGAAGCAAACTTTAAGACAAAATTCATAGACCTAAAAAGGACCTTAATGATATCTAGTTCAGCAGTTCTCAATCTTTCCTGTATATGAGACTCACCATTGCTTAGAAAATTAAAGGGAGAAAAAAATAATACCAGAGTCCCACTCCAGACTAAAATCCAAATCTTTGGTGTGGACCCAGGCTGTGGAATTTTTTCTGAGGTCCATCAGAAGATTCATTAGAATGTAGTCAGACTTGAAAAACTATGATATAGTCCAACTATTCACTTTACAGTTGGGGGGCAGCAATGGCCAAAAGGAGAAGAATGCTTACTAATAGAATCACCAGGATAGAACTAGGATTTGAACACCATCTTCTGACCAAGCAACATGACCAAGATTCTTCTATTAATTCCCTTAATTCAGACTTGTCAAAACACAAAGTTTATTCTCCTTCCCTTGCATAAAAGTCATCTTTCAGATAATTTTATTTATGTTCCATAAACAATTAAATAGATGCACCCATTTTTTTAAAGATTTTATTTGTTTGGGAGCATGAGTTGAGGAAGGGGGAGAGGGAAAGGAACAAGCAGATTTCTCACTGAACACAGAGCCTGACATGGGGCTTGATCCCAGGATCCTGAGATCATGACCTGAGCAGAAATAAGATGCTTAAATGACCGAACCAACCAGGTGCCCTGAGATGCACCACTTTAAGTTTAAAGTTTGGCAAGTTAGACAAGCAAGTACACTCATGTTACTACTTCCCCAATCTTGATATAGAACATTTCCATCACCCCAGAAAGTTTCCCCTCACCTCCTCCCCATCAGCAATCTTTATCTCAGACCCCAGGTGACAATCACTCTGACTTCTGTCACTACTGATTAATTTTTCCTGTTTTAGAACCTCATATAAGCTAAATTACACAGTATGTGTTCTTTGAATCAACATAATTTTTTAAAAATTCAATCATGCTGTATCCACAGTTTGTTCTATTTCACTGACGAGTAGAATTTTACCAATATATGGAAATTCCAGCTTATCCACTGGGTTGTCCCTAGTTTGAGACTAATACAAATAAAGCTGCAATACACATTTGTCTACAAGTTTTTGGGAGGGCATACATTTTTATTTATCTTGAGCTAATATATACAGGAGTGGAAATACTGGGCCTAAGGTGGCCTGGGAGGCAGGATGTATAGAAGAGTTCCAGGCCCGCAATCAGCCAGAGGTGGTTCTGCATACAAGTGAGGCTGTTTATTAACATGGAAATCAAAATACTTCACAGGCATGTCAGAAAGATTGCAGAAAGTGTATACAGAGTAGCTGGTAAATATAGATGTGTAATAAATGATAACAGAAATGACTAGAGATGGCACCAGGTTGGGCTGGAACAAGATTCCTGAATTTCTCTGTGATATGCTCTTCCACTGCTGCATACTGTTCACCTTCCCTCAACCCTCATCCTGTCAAAGGCTCCCCCTCCCCCTACACAACCCCATACCCTCTCCTGTATTTGAAGATGAGGCTATAAAATATGAACTACCTTCCGAAATAATTTAGAAGTGTTCTTTGGCTTTCTGTTCACAAAGAATGAACAAAAAGAATTGAGAATGATAAAATTATCATTCTAATAATTTGTAGTTCTCTTTGACAAAAGGATGGAGGGGAGGGAGGGAAGAAATCCAGATAAGGGAACTCATAGCACATGAATCCACTAAAGGAGAAAAGTCTGTCTTTTAGGCAATATGAGGCTGAGATATTACCATGAGTGGTGAACCAAACCTACTGGTAGCAGTAAGTAAACCTGGAAATCATTTTTGGAAGATATGGCCCCATTTGGATTTAAGCTCTATCCTCTAGTTCTTCCTCCATGACCTATCTTTCCCTGTGCAACCCTTTTACTCAACTCCTTTAAGTGTTCAAATTAACATCTTCTTTTTCTAGGTCTACCACCTCTTTCCTACTCCTGTACCTGTACCTCCCAGAACTCATTCCACTTGTAGGACAGCAGAGCAAAATAAATGGTCAATAGCCAACATGTTCTATCACACCAACACACACACATATGCACACACACACACATACCACCCTTATCTATATTCAACTGTAAAAATTGTGAATACTTAAGTTTACCAAGTGAATCATGAAAAATGCTATCATAGAACAAGAAGGCTTTTTTTCTCTCACAAAATGTCTCCTTCCTCATAGGGGCTTGTGAGAAGTCACCCATCACCACTGAGTTGACAAGCTCCAGATATCACCAGCCCCCCTCATTGAGATGGCTGCTGCTTATAATCACACCTCCCCTGTAAAACTTCCTCCCTGCTCTGCCCTCCAGGCTTTCCCCTCATCAAGAGCCTTTCTAGAGCTCTTCAGCTAAATCCCAGGCCAACAGACAGCGCTTCTGCCTCAGCCAATTTGAATGCATGCTGCCTGTGAGATTTCCTAAGACACTCTCAGCTGCTGCATTAATACTGCATGAGCCTTCCTCTGGAGGCCTAATAATAGCACATTTCATCTGTGAGCCACTTTATAAACATTAAGTGATTAAGCCACCCTCTGTCTTCTCAAGCTCTGGGCTTTGGCATAGTGGACTCCACTCTCCACTATCCTCAAGTTACTCCAGCTGGGAAAAAGAAAAAAAAAAAAACAAAAACAAAAACCCGAAACCTGAAAGATCTTTCCTGGGTATTTTACATCAAGACATTAAGACCAAAGGCCTTGCAGTAACAACCCCTACTTGGGTAATAGTATGAAGGGGGGAGTTACTTAAATCCATGTTCCTTTTAAAAGAGACTGAATTGAGGTTCTCATCTCCCAAAGCTGGATTAGTAGAGAGAAAAACTTGACTCCATGGTCTAGAGCATGGTCATTGAACTAGAGCGTATGGTACCAAATCCAGACTGCCGTCTATTTTTATAAAAAAAGTTTTATTGGAAGATAGTCATGCTCATTCATTTGCTTGCTATCTATGGCTACTTTTGCACTGCATTATCAATTGAGCAGTTGTGATGGAAACCAAATGACCCACAAAGCCAAAAAATATTTACCATCTAGCCTTGTAAAAAAAATTTTGTTGACCCCTGCAGGGTCTAAGGAACTTCAAGCTTATTCTTATCCTGTATATTCCCTAAATATATTTTTTCTTTAAGATTTTATTTATTTATTTGACAGAGATCACAAGTAGGCAGAGAGAGAGAGACAGAGGGAAGCAGGCTCCCTGCTGAGCAGAGAGTGATGTGGGGCTCGATCCCAGGACCCTGGGATCATGAGTTGAGCCGAAGGCAGAGGCTTTAACCCGCTGAGCCACCCAGGCGCCCCCCCCTAAATATCTTTAATCAATTCTCTTTCCCTTTCTGGGCTTCAGGTTCTGCATCTGTTGACTGAATAACCTCTAAACTAACCGAGCCATCACCTTAGGCTTATTCTCTCATTGTTCTCTAAATATTAGCATCTCATATGTTAGCTTTGACTCATTATTACAGCTGACTTGAGGGCAGGAAGAGAGTTGTGTGTGTCTCATGAATCATTGTAGGCAGGAGGCTCTATGCTGAGCCCTAAATCCGTCTGTGAAGTGTAACTGTACTGACTTGAATCATATAGTTTGTTTTTTGTTTGTTTACAGAGAGATCTCACAGAATGAAGTCTTGGAAGTGATAGAGGCAAATGTGTTCTCCAACCTGTCCAAATTACATGAAATGTAAGCAAGATCCTGTGGGGTTTGTTCATGATCTTTGGCAGTAGCCTTAAATTTTGTATATATCCCTGAAAGGCCCTATCTCTGCTCAATCCTCTGATCTCTGAAATTCATTTTAAGGGGTGGCTGGGTGGCTCCGTCAGTTGAGTGTCTGCCTTGGCTCAGGACATGATCTTAGGATCCTGGGATGGAGCCCCACATTGGGCTTCCTGCTCAGCAGGGAGTCTGCTTCTCCTTTTCCCTATGCCCCTCTCCCTGCTCATGCACTCACGTGCTCTCTCGCTCTGTCTCAAATGAATAAATAAGGAAAAAAAAAAATTTATTTTAAGATGTCAGAGTTAGCCCAAAGGCACTGTCATAGGTCTCTGCCTGGTGATTCAGGTACCAGTACTAGTCTAGTACTAGTCTCTAGTCTAGTCTTGTCATGCTCCCTCCCTCCCAGATTTTTTTTCAACAGACCCAAGAACCTTGTTCAGTAACTTAAGATACCTCTAGCTCATCTTCTCATTTAAAATTATTCCAGAGTCAAAGTCCAAAATAAATCCCACATGTTGTAGTTAAAGATAGGCAATCCTCACTTGAATACCAACTGATGCCATATATCTCCATGAAAACTTGGCCAAGATACAGAATCATTCCAAGACTTGGTTTTCTTATCTGTAAAATGAGAATAATAATGAAATTACATGGCACAGGATCACTGTGATGAATAAAGAAGATAAATATAAATTAGATCTAACATATCACCTGCCATAGAGGAAGTATGTCATAACAATCCTTGGTTCCTCATTATAACCCAATTTTCTTTCTCCTTTTGACATTCTCATTTTATACACCTGTCAATATTCATACAGATGCAGTTCTGTTTCATATCAGCCTATAATTACAATAAATCAATTCATACAATCATAAAATATCAAGGCCAGGGACACCTGGGTGGCTCAGTTAAGCATCTGCCTTCAGCTCAGGTCATGACCCTAGGGTCCTAGGATGGAGTCCAGCATCGGGCTCCTTGCTCAGCAGGGAACCTGCTTCTCCCTCTGCCTGCTCTGCCCCCTGCTTGTGCACGCTCTCTCTCTCTCTGTTAAATAAATAAAATTTTTTAAAAAATCAAGGCCAGAAGAGACTGGAGACTATCTGGTCCCAATTTTTCCAGAGTATATTCTGTTCATCATCAAACACTCAGGAAATTATTGAGTGTTGTTTAAAAAAGGTAAATGACAGTATGGTCAAATAAGATTGGGAAACACTGGGCAAATAAAGTTAGATTCACTTACTGTAGGAAAACTCAGAACCTATAATATGCAAATATATACTTAGAATTTCCAAGGAAGATATTTTATTAAGGGTTCTCAACCAATATCACTGGAAAGGTTTCTTCTATGGGGCATGTATTAGTATTTCACAGCACTTCCACGGAAATGGTTAGGTAAGCCACTGAACCACTTTCTTAACATTACATATGAGGATGAAAGACACAGAGAAGTTCCAAGACTCATCTAAAGTTACCCAGCCAAATCCACAACAGGATAAGGACTTGAAAATAAATCCCAATTCCGGTATTTTTTTTAAACCTCTTTTTTAAGCTTGCCAAGTAGATGTACATTTCCACATTCACATTATTCATATTATTTATTTAGAAATGACACTCGGTTTGTCCATACTGGCAGACTGCCCCTTCCCTTTTCCTTCCTTCTACCTACTTTGCCTCCCACCTTCATTATTCCTCAATGCCATTAAACCTCTGCAACTGATGCCTTCCCTCGTTCTCCCCATTGCCCTCCTGTTCTTTCCTTTCTTCTCTGGTCTCACCTTATCCTAGTTGGAAAAAGAGAGTTGACCAGGATCTCAGACCCACAGAGAATGTCACAGAAATGAACCAAAGGGCAGCCAGCTCTCTGGGCAGGGTCAAGCAAGCATCCCCTCTGTTGTTCAGCTAGCCATGGAGCTAACGGAACGGCTCTTTCATCTCTTCCCTGCACGGAGAGGTGCTCACCCCCATGTAGCACTGACTGTACTTAAAATAATTAATTACCTGGTACTTGGATCTGGATAGCTACAGGTTACTGCAATATAAAAGCTAATGAAACAGGGAGGAAGTAATTAACACAGAGCACCTCTGCAAATATACATTGATCCAGCAAAATGAGGAAAGGGCAGTCTCTCTCTGCTGGCATCCAAATGTGAACATGCTCACCTCCAGACTATTGATCAGGACACAGCCAAAGCCAAAAAGGGCAGAAGTCCTCACTTCTCAGGAGCTGTGAGAGTAGCCTCAGTCTACAGCATACAGGGAATCACCAGCACATTCCCAGCTACTGTCTGTTGCAGTTTCTTGGTTAAAATCAGAGATGTCCACTGCTTTTCACCCGATCTTTGTTTTCCTTTGCCTCTTTACTTTTTCCCTAATCTCCTTTTGCCTTTCACCCTTCCTTCCATCTTCTTTCCACCTTCTTTTGTTGTTTTCCATCTCCTGCTCTCTTGTCTCCAGACCAGACAAAATCTCTTTTCCCATGCTAGTCTCATTACTGCCCTCTTAGTCGCCGCAGAGGAAACGAGAGAGTTTCTAAAAGACACTTACCAGTTACTGATGCAGTGTGCTGGGTGAAAAGGACACCCTCAACCAGTTCTTTGTTCGGTTATCACTAACAGGTGCTAAGAGGACATTAGTTATGAGATCCAAGTGGGTTAATATTCAGTTTGCACAGTCTCAACTCTTCATTGAAATGACGGATGGATAGAGGGATGGGTAGGTGAATGGATAAACCCTTTGCATAACGTGAAAAATACTACAGCATTCCTCAGTGTTGAGTTCATGTACATGTTCTTTCCTGTTTTGCAGTAGAATTGAAAAGGCCAACAATCTGCTATACATCGACCCAGATGCCTTCCAGAGCCTTCCCAACCTCCGATATTTGTAAGAACTCTTATACTCTGGTGCCTCCTCTATAAACAAATTGTGGATTCCTGTTTTAGCAAAATATCCACCTGCTACTCAGGGGAGCAACTTCTTTTTTTTTAATAGGTGTGGGTTAACATGGAAGGGGGGAGATACTTGCTGGTGGGTTTTATTTAAGTTTAATAAGTGAGTTCTACTACTATAACTGCATTTTTGTTTTAACTTACTAGAACAGACATCATAAGGCACGTCATTTGCATAAATGGAATTGTCACATGGACTTCTTGCAGAACTCAGTCATAATTTAGTGTTAATAAGATGCAGCCAGAATTTGTGCTAGCATTTAGCTTGTGACCTTGACCTCAAAGACATCTCATTTGTTCTGCGTATACGCTTTTCTTTGATACATTATAGTGCTTTATTTTGTAAGTTCTAGTTAATAATAGACATGGTAGTTTATCAGCAGAGAGATTCCTAGTGTTTGAGCTCTATCCTTTGAGCCTGCCCCATTAGCAAAAACACTATTTCTTCCATTCAAATGGCTTCCAAAATAACTGAGTACTTGACAGACCCCAGAGTGCTAGGATAGAAACCTATAAAATACCACGTAAGAACTTGGGCTAGAAGTCACACTAAGCCCATTTACTAGCTACTTATCACAGGCTAGAACTTAATCTCTCGTAGCTTTTTCCCTGTCACAAGAATGGAAATAATAATGATAGATGTGAATGGGTTACTTATTAACATAGTAATGCCTAACCACCACCACCACCCCCAAAGAAGAGTTTTAAAGCAACATCTCTTTATTATGTCTCATCTATGAGTTGATCCGTGGAATGGGTCTGCTGACCTGGACTGTTTGCCTGACCTCAGCTAAGCTCACTTAAAAGTAACTACATTGGGGCACCTAGATGGCTCAGTGGGTTCAAGTCTCTGCCTTCAGCTCAGGTCATGATCAGGGTCCTGGAATCGAGCCCCGCATCAGGCTCTCTGCTCGGCGGGAACCTGCTTCCCCCTCTCTCTCTGCCTGCCTGTGATCTCTGTCAAATCAATAAATAAAATCCTTAAAAAAAAAAAAAAAGTAACTGCATTTAGGTGGCAGGTCAGCTGGGGGGACTGGCTGCTGTCGCCTATCCCAGGTGAGAGGACAGGTCTCCACCAAGTGGTGCTCATTTCCAGCAGGCTAACATAGGCTTGCTCTGATGGCAGTCCTGGGGGTTCCAACACAGACAGCTCAAACTTGCAAGCCTCTTGAGACCCACACCCTGAATTAGCACACTGTCTCTCCTGGAACATTTTATTAGCCAAAGGAACTCATGGGGCCAGCCCTGATTCAAGAGGTAAAGAAGCACACTCCCTTTTTTTTTTTTTTTTTTAAATGGGAAAAGCTGCAAAGTCACAAAATAAGGTGTGTGGATACAAGGACGCACAGGGAATTGAGGCCATCTTTGCAACCAGTTTAAAGTACGTAAGAAGTTCTACCCACTGCCTGTCACATGGTAAATGCTCATATTAGTTGCTAGTGATACTCTGACCCTATATTTGATCGACGATAACTAGAGTTAGTAGGTACAATGAGCAACACTGGGCCATCGTATACCTCAGCTGTGATGGACTAAGGGAATAAAAGATTGATTTAACAGAACAGAATCTATAGGACATGGAATTTCCTCTCCCTGATAGGAGCTGAGAAAGGATCTGAGAAAGAGTCAAGGTTGCTCATTCCTGAGTTAAAGTCAGAGGCAGGACCAGCTTCACTGGCATGCTGTCCATGCAGTCGTGCAGGGCTCCATCCCAAAAGCACCCCACACCAAGAGGGCCTCCCACTAGGTTGGATTCTTTGCTGCCACTGTCGTGAAATGCTTAAACTTTTTTTTTTTTTAATACAAAGGTCCTGCGTTTTCTTTTTGCACTGTGCCCCACAAATGAAGCCATTCATGCTCTGAAGTCAGGGTGATGACCTCTTCTAGTTTCAGACCCTGGAGTCTTGGCTCCCTAAATGCACTTTGCTATACTGTCTGCAGAAACTAACCTGGATTAGGTATATAAGAGTGGAGGAAATACAGGTTAACAGAGAAGGCGTGGGCCTAGAATTAAAAAAACTGACTTCTGACGTCATCCTCACCCCACCATTTACTCTTGGGCCAATTGCTGCACTTCTGAGATGCACTCGTATAGGACCCACAAGTGAAATTTATATGTGAAAATATTATACAAACCATGAAGTGTTCAAAAACATTAATAAATGTACTGAGTATTTTGTAGCATGATTATTTCTGACCAACCCAAGTCTACCAGTCCACTCTCAGGAAAAGTCCACTAAGGGCTGAACAAGAGTTATGGTGGCCACTGAGACCTTCAGCTTTTGCTTACACTGATTGTCATGAGTTCAAAAAGAAGAGGTTTGAGAAATGCCTTTACATTTCATGGAACAAGATAGAAAAGGAAAAAAAATAAAACTGTATTTGATGGCAGAAGGACCTGATTCCGGTGGGATACTGATATTTATTAGGTAGATAGCAAAGTACCTTCTCTAAGCTTCAGTTTCCTTATCTGTAAATAGGGTGGGTTGTGAAAAACAATTAAGATTATACCTGTAAAAAACATCTTGCAAGTTGTTTCTCAGTATACAAACTCTAACTATACAAACAGCGGTGCCTGAGTGGCACAGTTGGTTAAGCATCTGACTCTTGATTTTGGCTCAAGTCATGATTTCAGGTTTGTGAGTTCAAGTCCTGCATTGGACTCTGCACTGGGCATTGGAGCCTGCTTAAGATTCTCTCTCCCCCTCTGCCTGTCTCCCTTTCCACTCACATGCACATGCTTTCTCTCAAAAAGAAAAAAGACACACACACAAATATAGAATTATTAGTGCCTGTTACTTAGTTGGCTTATTTCATTCCTTCTTTTCTTCTTTCCCTCCCAACTGTCATCTTCCCTTCTTTCTCTCCCTTTTCTTTTAGAAAAAGTCCTAGTGGAATATGGCAGCCACAGAGCCTTCAACAACAGAATAAAATCACATTAGGACATGCAAAGGAATCCACAGGAGGACTGCCACTCACATGCATGTAATGAAAAGCATTCCTGCAGAGCATAGATCCAAAAAGAAAACCACCCCTTCACATGTATATTCCATAATGCTTGATAATATTAGCATGAATAGTAGCCAGAATGGTGGGCTGGAAGCAGGTGAATAAGGGATGAGGAATCATCGCAAAGTTTGAAGTCAAGAGATCCAGAATTAGACTCAATATTGGCTTACACCTTATGGTCAACACCATTCACTCTTATAAATAAAGATCCTCAGCCCTCCCTCTAGGGGGTGAGAGCTAGGGAGGAACTTAGGAGGATGTGGGCATGGAAAAGGCATAGCCCCAGCAGGAAGGAATGGGAACTTTGACAAAATAGAGGGGCCAGGCTATTACTGTGATTCTGGAAGAGGCTAAAATCTATGCCATCAGTCATCAAATCCAGCACCCCCCACCCCATGTCCTTTCCTTACTTTGAGATGTTGAATGGTCCCCACTCCCACCTGGCTCCCGCATCAAGTCCAGACAAAGCTATAGGTGACTGATTCCAGCCACATCCTTTATAAGAGGAAGTTATTGTTCTCAGAGCATTTGAGAAAAGAACTTGTCAGCAGTTTGGACAATGACAAGTCATTGTCAAAGTAGCCTCCTTGATTACTCTGAGAAAATATTTACATAATTTTACAGTGAGTAAAATTCTTTTACATCCACCACCATGCATCAAGAAGTTAAGTTAAGAAGAAGAGTGGTCCATCTTAAATCTTTTGACTTTATTGCTAAAGGTGGGCTATTACCAGCTACACATACTTCCTTCAGATGTGGCACATGGTGACTCTGGGAATCCCAGAAATTCTGCACTCCAAAGGCAATTCTACCAGTAATACTTCTATTCGGGGCTCAGCCTTGGCCCTTTGAAAAATTTTCGGTACTGTTAAGGATCTAAATTAGTTGGACCTCTAATCTGAAAGAGTCCATAATGGAAACAAAGCCCAGTTGAGCTTCCTTCTCCTTCCATGCTTATTTGTGTCTGAGCAGCAGTCATAACAGGCTCATAATCCAGCAGCCAGGTAGAGGTAGATGGCAACGACTTCAGATATTCTTTGGGATGATGAACTACTTGCTTCAAGGCGAAGAATAAACAAAATGGATGAAAGAATCCAGAAGGGACCAGTAGGATTGAATGCTTGTTTATTTCCTGAAGTCAGGATAAATGTTTATCATCACAGCCACCAGAGCAGGAAATTACAAGAGGTTAGAGGTAAGTTTCCATTTGACTGAAGCATCCTAATTCACACACACACACACACACACACACACACCATTAGAAATGCTGTTTTGAAATTTTCAGCATTGATTCCATTTCATGCTGATCACTTGATGGCACAGAATTCAAGACAACTGGAAATCAACATTCTTCATCACTGCCTTCATACTTCACCGAGGAACCTAAAGTGGTTAGGAAAAAAAAAAAAAACTCATGAATAAAGAAATGTACTTTGACTAGAAGAATATATATCACAGGATTCATCTGGGTGCATTTTTTAAGTCAATATTGTATTTGCAGGAAATATTTCTTTCTTTACTGCTCTGCCTTCCTGGAGCTGACCTTTTGTGTATGAAAGATTATCTATTGATCTGTAAATAAGGTTTACACAATATTCTCTTGCCTTTGCATCCTGTCAATGTAATTCCCAGGCAGCTGGGTGTTGCTCTTTACTTCTCAATAAACCCTAATGCCATCTTAGCAAACCCTTCCCACAGCTGGGGAGGGCCCTCCCCAACTGACAACCATCTTCTCTTCACATGCAGGCTTGTTAGACCCTCCTTAGGATCCCTGTTAGCAGTAGCCACACCATCTGCTTTCTCCAGCCAGGGCTAATTCCAGGGGAGTCTTCACTGGGACTCCCCCTAGCAATTCCGGCTGTTTCCTCCCCATCCCTCCCCTAAGTCCCTCACACTCTGTTCTGTATTCCTCTTTCATTTCTTTTAATAGGAGTTATGACAGTAGCTTCTCTGATTATAAAAGCTGAACCAACTTTGGACATCTCAAAGGACAGATGCTAGGGACTCAGGAAGCCACACAGAGTAGTGCCACCTGCCTGGGCTCAGGTGTTGGCTCCCACTCTCCTTGGTTGTGTGACCTTCGGTAATAGCTTTACTTCTCTAAAGTCTCAGTTTTCCTTTCTATAAACCAGAAATAACATTACCTGCACCTCTGTTTTGTATGAAAGAAGTTATGGAGAACAATGACCAACACTTAGAAAATTCTCAGTAAGTGTTAACAATTCTTATTAAACTCTTGACCCTGTCACTTACTAGATAGGAAAGCTCACAGAGGAGACTTCATCACTTTGTACCACATTTCTCCCCTATGCTTAACAAAAACAAAGTAATACCTACCTTTTGAGATCGTTACAAGGATTAATTTGCCGAGGATAGTGACAGTAGTGGTGATGGTGAATATTTTCCCACTCCGGTATCCCTAAAGTTTTTGGAAGTCTTTTTAACTTTTCTTTTGGAGAGAATCCACTGACCACCATTCAAACATGGAAATACATCACTTGTGCTTCTCAAAGGAAAAAGGCATCCTTCTTACTGAACTCCTGACATATCTAGAAAGGTCCTTCCAAACAAGCAAAACTGCATTATCCTTCAGAGTTCTAATGGAGAGCTCTTGACCTCTCCTTTTAATGTTTATTTTCAATACTCGTCCACAATATCTCTTGCCATCTCCATAAAAATTAATTCTAGGTCTTCACATCACAGCTGGTTAGAAAATGCTTCCCACCTATATGCTGATTTACAGTTTAACACTTTTTCTCATATTTTGTTGCATTTGAGCCTCCCAGGAATCCAAGAAGTAGGCAGGGTAGTAGAAGTCCATGCATTTGCATTTGTAGCAGTAGGCTGGCCTCGCCTGTAGTCCCTGAGTACGTGGCTCTCCTCACAGGAATGTGCAATGACCCTATGAATTGGGAGTATTCTGGGTGTACAGCAAAGGCTGGCTGGCTGCTCTGATGAGAGAAGTATGGAGTATTCATTTTTAGAAGTTATGGCAGCCATGTACATAGTGGAAAGGATTGTTCCTGCCCTTTTCTCCTCCATCATTTTTTATGCCAATTGGCCAATAAATAAAAACTCATTCATTCAGTCTTTCAACAATCATTTATTGGGGTCCTACCATATTCTAGTCTTTATAGTAGTTATTGGATATACAAAAGATGCCAAGACAGATGAAGCCTCTGCCCTTATGGAACTTATATTCTAGCTGAAGAGACAATGTTCAATAATGTTAGGTGGTGGTAGTGGTATAAAGAAAGATAAAGCAGGACAAGTAGAGGATAATGTTTTAAAAAGGAGGTGGTTGAGAAAGGATGGAGGGGATGGCCTTGTGAGAGAGACGGGAGACATCAATGGACAGCTCTCAAGGGGCTCAGTCTTTTGTGGAGAAAAGTCTAGCTAGCACCCATTAACCCCTAGCAATAATACATCTATCTGTAGAGCTGTGCAGTCCTTGTCAAACAAGAGGACTGACCCCATGCTTCAGGCTGGAGGAGTCAGGGGAAGTGTCATGCAGGTAGGCAGCACTTAGCTGCAACCTAAGGGGTAAATAAAATTTGGAAAGATAAAAAAAGAAGGAATTTCCTGTGGGGGGAAAGAAAAGAGATGAGCAAATACATAGAAGGTAAAAGGATCATGGAACAGGCAGAGGAGGGGGAGAAACTGAGTCCCAGCTAAAAAGAAGACACACACTGAAGAGTAGGACTGCATTAGGATAGACTGGGTTTGGTAAGATTAAAAAAAAAAAATTAAGGCAGGGGAGTTCAGTCCTACTACCATAGTGAAGAGTAAGCTGTAAGAGATTTTAAGCAGCACAGTGACGAGATGACAAGGGTTTGGACTGTACATTGACCAGGAGCAGAGTACAGACGTACCCTCAAGGGAGACCTGCTAAGAGGCAACTGCTATAATCCAAGGGTACGGTAATGATGGCACCTGGAGGACTGGGGAGGCATGGTTCAACTGGGGACAAATTTCCAAAGAATAATCATTGGTATGTGATTTACCTCTAGGTGAGACATGGACCCAAGTGACTGCAATGATTTTTGCCCCTCACTTCCAGTAACCCCCAAAGCCTTCCTTCTCCCATGCCCCCCCTATAGAACCATCCTCCAGATGGGACCAGAAGTCCTTTTACACAGGGGCTGGTGCTTATTGGAAAGAAATTATTAGCTATCTCCCTGGCTGTCAGTGTTGTAAGGATCTAAGGATGTTGTCATGGCGACAAAAATGGGCACAATGGAAATTATACAATTGCTTCTTTTATCAGTTAGGTGTCTCACAGAGCCAACTACGCCTGCCATTGTCAATGCTAGGAAAATACGGTCAGATTTTCCTTCTGAAATGCTCAAGTTCAGGATGAGATTTCACCCTGAGCCTGTCAGCTCAAGGAGGGCAAGAACCTCCTCTTCACTGAGGGCCTGATCATCAAGGAGGTGATGTTTTCATACTGCTCGCTTCCTTTCCTCATTCTTCTAACCTGTTCACTGTGTTTTCTCCTACAAGAAGCCCAGGGCTCTTCCATCAGCAAGACTATTCCTTGATCCATCAGGGTACATCAATATGTTCAGGGCTTGATGTTCTTCTTCCTAGAGGAATTTCTGTTTTTAAAAGAGGCCTAGACAAGGCAATGTGAAACCCAAGGATTGATAATGATAGACTTCAGGTATGGAGGTTTCTGGAGAGAGAAATAAGTCCCAAAGGATCCACTCCAATAGCACCTAGGCAACCATACTCAACCCACGTGCAGAGTCTTTGAATTGTTTTTTTCATAGGATAGAGCTTCTCGTGAAGTAGGTGTGTCCTCACCTCATTAATTTTTTTTTTTTTAAAGATTTTATTTGACAGGGAGAGAGAGAGAGTGAGAGAGGGAGCACAAGCAGCGGGAGTGGGAGAGGAAGAAGCAGGCTTCCTACTGAGCAGAGAGCCCAAAGTGGGGCTCAATCCCAGGACCCTGGGATCATGACCTGAGCCGAAGGCAGACGCTTAACGACTGAGCCACCCAGGCACTCCTCACCTCATTAATTTTTAAATAAGCCATGTTGGTCATCATCAGAAGTCAAATGGACAGACGAGTCCAGCGAGGGGTCGGGGACAAACAAGTCTCAGAAGAGCCGTGTGAAGCTCAGCCTTGATTCCTTCCTCAGTGCTAGCACAGCTCCCACTTCCCCCGACAGTGATGGCTGATCCTTTTAGGACTCAGTTTCTTCATCCGCACAATGGACATAATATACTTAATGAGGTAAATGAGAAGAGGAAACTGGACTACACATCCTCTAAGATCTCTTCTAACTCTCAAGTCTAAACTGTGATCTTCACAAATCTGGGGCTCCCAGTGTTGACACTGGTCCTCAGTTCAGCATATTCAGACCCAGCACGAAGAGCCTTGTACAGAAGGAGAAGCACTCTCTGCAAGATGGGAAAACACAGCTCCCTGCAGAACACTGTATTTCCCAGACCAGGCTCCTCTTCCCCAGGATGCATGTGGGCCTTTCAAGTGCTGAGATCCTCCGGGTACATTAAGAACTTAAAGCAGCTATAGATTTATTCTTAAATTGATAACAGCAGAAACTCAACTCCTGGAACTAAAGGACAGTCATAGGATCCATCCCAGTCACTTCAGTCCCTCACACATGAGCACAGCCAGCCTCAGCAGACTCTGGGAAACACTGGAAGTGGGGCTGAGGCCTACAAGGCAGACTGTACTGGGCAATGCTGGAGCTGGCCTGGGAGGGCCAGATCCCCAGCAGGGGCTGCCTCAGGCACAGGCAGGAGTGACAACTCCAACAGCAAACCCTAACGGCATCAGACAAAGTGCCCCCTCCATGCAAAATGAACCCCTGCCTCATTTTCCATCACTGCAGTCAGTGTGGGGAGGTTTAAAGGCCGTTTGTGCCTTTTGCATACCCTTTTACATTTGCAATTATCCCTGGGAGATGTCACAGATGCTTAAGAAATTAGAGCTAACACAGAACTCTCCCTAAGGATCGGGGCAGCCCCTGGAGACCAGGATGGGCAGAGGAGGCTGGGGAGGGCAGCAGGGGCAGGCTGGACGATGACGGAGGGAGGGTGACACAAGAGAACTCTAGTTATCAGATTCTGTGCTACTCCAAGGTAGGGACTAGGTTGTCTTCATAGCTAGATCCCCAGGTCTGGGCATTAAAAACAAAAACAAACACACAAAAGAAAAAGAAGGTACTCAGCTCTGCATTTTTCCTTATAGAGGATGTTGGCTGTGCAGCTTTCATGTACCTGGTTCTTGCCTCCCTCTAATAGCTGTTGAGGGACACACTTTTCCCTTGTTGCCCTCATTTATCTCATCTGCTTTCTCTTTCCCAATGTGTGTTCGTAGACTGTCAGCTAAGAACAAAAACATGAGAACGTAGGCATGTTCTAGTGGAAAGGCCCCGCTGCTCCCACACTCTAGACATGCCCATCTGGGAAGATGGCTTCCCCAGGCATGGGTACAGAAGGAACACAGCCCAGGGGACCCACCAGCCAGCCGATGAAGTGGCTCAGGACTAGGGAGCAATGAAGTGGCAGAAAATGCAAAGCAAGGGATTCATCTCCAGGCCCCCACAAGGCAGGGGGTTTGTGCATAGTAGGCTCTTCATGAAAATGCAGGTCTGAGTTTGAACCTGTCTGTCTGGGTAGGGAAAGGGAAGGAACTGCTGTTTCTAGAGGAATATCTGAGGCATTACGGAGTGAGCGCCAAAGTGACAAATGCTCTAAGGAAGAATATCTTCATTGGTAGCAGACGTTACAAAAACGTTCTGTTGTCGTTTAATCATGAGTTTACTCATAGCAAACACCCTGCAAAAAAAAAAAAAAAAAAATGCTGAGTTCAGGAAACGAAGAGCTCCTCCCTCACCAGTTTGGGTTTCAAAGCTAGCAGTGCAAGGAAGAGAGCAAGATGGTTAGGGGGCTATGGGGAAGAAATCAGGCACCCCCCAACAAAGGCCAACCATTAAGGTCTCTCTGGACAAGGAACAAACCACAGGAGTCAAGTGGACACAGAGTCACTCGTCAGGACACCAAGAAGAGCCACAGACCCAGGCTCCAGTCCTGTCAGTGGGAACTTGTAAGCAAGCAACTAGACCCCTCTGGGCCTCAACACAATGAGGAGAGAAACCATGTTCCTCTCTCCTTCTAAAGGTTGTCGTAAAGAAGGAAAAGGCAGAGAGAAGAGGAAACACGTAGGAGCCTGCTTTTAAAGTTTAAAGCAGCAACAAGAGCAAGAACTGCTAACTCGAAGAGGTTCTGATGGATGATATTGGGGCAGGTAACAGGAATCCTAGCATAGAAAGAAAGCATTTGCACTTGGTATAAGTTGATACAGTCTTACAAAAGCCCCGGGAGCTATTTTCTGACGTTATGGGTGGTAAATTTGAGGTTCATAGATGGTAACTGAATTGCCCAAACTCAGAAAATGGGATTAAGAAACACTACTGGGGCACGAAAAATAGGGGAATTAGTATTTATTGAGCATCTATTCATCTCACTGTCCCATCTTCCAAAAATAGTATGCATGTATCTTGCCCAATTTACAAATGAGGATTTTGAAACTCAGAGATTATGTACTTGACAGAATGGAAGCCAGAAATGTCTGACTCCAACACAGTTCATTGCACTTTCTGGCACACCGCAGCGGGGAAGGTGTAGAGCACAGATGAAGCCAACATAATGTACTCAGTGTTCTGAATACAGCACTGACACCTTATTAATGTTTGCCATTTGGAACTTGTGATCATCTACTCAGGCTAAGTCGGAGTGTACCTAAGAAATGGCTTCCTAAATAATTAATGTTAGAAATGAATTGTGAGGAAGGGTGTGCAAACTGTTTAAAATATTAACTCTTTTGTGATTCCCCTACGTATTTTAAAAGTAACTGCTTGCCACAAATTGGTAGTTTGATTAAAGTTATTCTTATGTTGGCATCCAAACAGGTCCCAAAAGGTTGCCACTTGGCAATGCTCTATTGGCAGTGAATCTAACCTAGAGAGAACTTTAGGTTTTAAAAGTCCTTTATGTAGCCAATGTGCTATAATGGAAAGAACATCACAGGAAAGGCACAGAAGCCAGAGTGCCAAGTTCAGATGCCATCCCTTCCACTTTCTAGCAGACAAGCCAAGAAAACAGAGGCTTCAAAACTTTCAGTTACCCGAAAGTGGAGATAATACTACTTTTCTTCTAGAGTGTGGGAAGGAATAAAGGACTTCAATACAGGAAGGCCTTTAAAATGTTGCCTAACCCTTGCTAAGGTAATTGGTAAGTTTTAACTATGGTTCTTTCCGGTTTGAGTCTAGAAATTCGAGTGACTTTTTTTAATACTGCCTGTGAGCACTGTAAGATGAAAATCATAATCATACTCATCTCAGAAACTCACTGTCAGGTCACATGGGATAACATACAATAGCTTTGTCAATCATATGTGCTACACAAGTGTGAGGCAAGGGCTTTTCCAGTCTTCACTTCATCAGAGAGAGGCACAGGTCAGAACTGCGACCTATGTAACCAGCCCATAGGACTTCAGTTACTTCCCCAAGAGCAGTCCTCTGGTCTACTGCCACTGTAGCCAGCCTCTCACTTGGCTCCAGTCAGACACTGGCCACTATGTCCCCCAAGCAGGAGACTGCTACGAAACTACCACATGGTCTTCTTCAAGTTCCTTTCTCAACATACATGAGGCAGCCAGCAGTGCCCACTCTTGTTCATGGAGGGGCAGGGGAAGGGCATATTCACAATCATTCCCAGAAGCCCTTCTCCCACGGTCTCTACACCATTTTCCGGTTCAGTTTGCATGAGAGGTTAAGAATGATGTAACTGGAAGGTAGCATCTCTCATCCCCTTTGTGTCTCAGGTGAAACCAACATGGATATTCTGTTTCACTGAGATGTGCCCTAGCTAAGGATACAAAAGTATACTACAGTGTCCTCAAAACTGAAAGCACAAAGAACATCAACAGCGACAGCTAGCTGCACAATGAGCCCATCATAAACTTTTTTTTTTTTCCCCCCCATTCAGGCCTGTTTTGTCTACTATTTTTCTTCAGTTTAGTTCCCTTGATTCAGTTTGCTACTAGAGCACATGATTTCTTTGTACCCAGACACGGTACCTTTAGAGGTTAATTGTTGGGCTAAGAGCATGAGTCTTATTCCGTGGAGAACATGTCTATACAGTTACAGGGGAGTTACTCTGGGTCTCTTACCCTCTTCAGGTGCAAGTAGAAAGTGAGCCAAAGTTCACTTGACATAATGATCCCTACTTGGGTTCAGCTAACTTCCTAGAATGGCTTCTAGAACTCAGAGAAACATTTTGCTTACTAGTTACCAGCTTATCATAAAGGGATATAACTCAGGAAGAGCTAGATGGAAGAAATGCATACATAGGGCAAGGTGTAGGGAAAAGATTCAGAGCTTCTGAGCCTGCCACTCTCCCCACATCTCCACCAACCTAGAACTTCTACACAAGGCAGCGGGACAAACATAAAATATTTGTTTCTTATTATAAATTACAGTATCATGGCCCTCATGAAGAAACCCTCCAGGCATTTAGTTGGACACATTTCCAGAGGTAAGGAGCCGAGTGCTTAGCTATATAATCCATTCATTCATCTGTGGGCAACCTTTATAATGAAGGGCCATCAGTCATTATGCTAAACCTGATAATGTTAACAGCACCAACTTTATAGAGTCAGAAAGAGGTGGATTTAATCTCTAGCTCTGCCCTCCTTATGTGTGGCTTTGTGAAAATTACTGGACCTCTATCAGCTGAGCCTCCTCAGCTCTGATATGAGGATGGTAATGATACCTGTCTCCCCAGGTAGAGAAGAGGAATAAATAAAACGATCAATGTTAAGTGCTTGGTGGTGCCTGGTGCATAGGAAATGTTCAATAAATGCTGACCATTATTATTATTAATCCTATACCTATCTAGAGCAACACAACACAAATCTATTACCATTTCTACCTGGCAGCCCTTCAGAATTACAGGCTTTTCTTTCCAAGCAAAATATCCTACACAATGAACAATATGGTCTTGCTTCCTCACCCCATCGGGGGGGGGGGGGGGGAGGCAAGCATACATCCCCAAATAACCTTACTTACAAAGTAGATACATATATGATTGCAGTATTAATGTTTACATGACAAAATATATGCAAAAAATATTTTAAAGCATGAAACCAAGATGAATGTTTTTACATCTTGTCTCATTATATAATATTTTATATGACACAAAAAGCCCATTTTACTCTAAGTATAATAAAAATATTTTAGAGAAAGCAATGTCCTAGAATATGCTTCATTATTTTTTAATCCTTAGTTTTACAATGGAAAAGAAATTCACAGGTTGTATCAATACTAGATTTCAGGGGCTGTCAAAGCTGAGAACCAAGTATCACTAAAATAAGTAGATCCCAGAGAAGATGAGCCTACAGCAGTACTGAGTCATCAGACTCAGTGGTTCAACCCTATACTTTCATGCTAATGTTTTTATGACATTCAGCTAGGAAATTTTCTTCCCTAATGTCATTCAGATGTTCTTACAAACTACCTGCAAGGTATTGCATTTTTTATATTTCCAGTGAATGTGTTCAAAACCCAATGAAAAAACAAACAGGTGAGAAAGTTGTGTTTCCATATTTTTAAAATTTATAATATGAGAATTTTAATGATGACATGCATTATTTTCTGCAATAAATGACTATTTCCATTCTTTTTTTCCCCAAATGGTCTCTACATAGCATAAATTTCTTTCAAATGCATTGTTTTCCCCCTCATCATTAATATATCATCTTTCCCTTAAAGAGACAAATCAAATGTGCCTAATTTAAAAAAATATCTGCTCTGAGGCAACCCACGGAATGGCAGAAGATATTTGCAAATGACAGTACAGACAAAAGGTTGATATCCAGGATCTATAAAGAACTTCTCAAACTCAACACACGCAAAACAGATAATCATATCAAAAAATGGGCAGAAGATATGAACAGACATTTCTCCAATGAAGACATACAAATGGCTATCAGACACATGAAAAAATGCTCATCATCACTAGACATCAGGGAGATACAAATTAAAACCACATTGAGATACCACCTCACACCAGTTAGAATGGCCAAAATCAGCAAGACAGGAAACAACGTGTGTTGGAGAGGATGTGGAGAAAGGGGAACCCTCTTACACTGTTGGTGGGAATGCAAGTTGGTGCAGCCACTCTGGAGAACAGTGTGGAGGTTCCTCA